>JAVTVJ010006209.1:0-17642 GCA_034509425.1 Eopsaltria australis
TATCCACGTGAAAGAAAACTCAGTCTCCCAAATCCATCATGCCAGTTTTTAGGAGGCATTTAGCCCTGCAATTGCAGCCAGAGTTCTAGTTGATGGCGGCTTGCGTCAGCCAGTAATCTTGATCCATACGGAATTTCAGGTGGCGTCCGGGAGCAGAGTGCCTTAGGGCTGGGACACAAAAAGTGTCCCTTTTCTCTGAGAAAGAGAACTCTGCCCCAGTTTCTTGATGTCAGTTTGGAGGAGGGTTTTGGCCCTGCAAGGGCAGCCAGGGTCCTTGTCGGTGGCAGCTTGGGTCTGCGAGGAATCTTAATCCATGCGGAATTTCAGCATGCGGCTGTCAACTCCCAGACATGGGGCCTTCCATTCAAATGATGGCACTTTTCCACGTGAAAGAAAACTCCGTCTCCCAAATCCATGATGCCAGTTTTTAGGAGGCATTTAGCCCTGCAATTGCAGCCAGAATTCTAGTTGATGGCAGCTTGGGTCAGCCAGTAATCTTGATCCATACGGAATTTCAGGTGGCGTCCGGGAGCACAGTGCCTTAGGGCTGGGACACAAAAAGTGTCCTTTTCTCTGGGAAAGAGAACTCTGCCCCCCAGTTTCTTGATGTCAGTTTTGAGGAGGGTTTTGGCCCTGCAAGGGCAGCCAGGCTCCTTGTCAGTGGCAGCTTGGGTCTGCGAGGAATCTTGATCCATGCGGAATTTCAGCAGTTAGCAGGGAGAACAGTGCCTTCGGGCCGGGATATATAAAGTGTCCCTTTTCTCTGGGAAAGAGAACTCTGCCCCCCAGTTTCTTGATGTCAGTTTGGAGGAGGGTTTTGGCCCTGCAAGGGCAGCCAGGGTCCTTGTCGGTGGCAGCTTGTGTCTGTGATGGATCTTGCTCCATGCGGAATTTGAAGAGGCGGCTGTCGACTTTCAGACATGGGGCCTACGATACAAATGATGACACTTTTCCACGTGAAAGAAAGCTCAGTCTCTAAGATCCACGATGCCAGTTTTTAGGAGGCATTTAGCCCTACAATTGCAGCCAGAGTTCTAGTTGATGGTAGCTTGGGTCTGGGAAGGATCTTGATCCATACGGAATTTCAGGTGGCGTCCGGGAGCAGAGTGCCTTAGGGCTGGGACACAAAAAGTGTCCCTTTTTCTCTGGGAAAGAGAACTCTGCCCCCCAGTTTCTTGATGTCAGTTTGGAGGAGGGTTTTGGCCCTGCAAGGGCAGCCAGGGTCCTTGTCGGTGGCAGCTTGGGTCTGTGAGGGATCTGGCTCCATGCGGAATTTGGAGAGACGGCAGTTGATTCCCAGACACGGGGCCTACGATACAAATGATGGTACTTATCCACGTGAATGAAAACTTAGGCCAGAAATTCATGATGTCGGTTTGGTGGAGGATTTTAGCCCTACAAATGCAACCAGAGTCCTGGTTGATGGCAGCTTGCATCAGCAGGTAATCTTGATCCATACGAAATTTCAGGTGACGTCCGGGAGCAAAGTACCTTAGGTCCGGGACACAAAAAGTGTCCCTTTTCTCTGAGAAAGAGAACTCTGCCCCCCACTTTCTTGATGCAGTTTGGAGGACGGTTTTGGCCCTGCAAAGGCAGCCAAGGGTCCTTCTCGTTGGCAGCTTGTGTCTGCGAGGAATCTTGATCCATGCGGAATTTCAGGAGGCATCCGGGATCACAGTGCGTTAGGGCCGGGACACAAAAAATTTCCCTTTTCTCTGACAAAGAGAACCCTGCCCCCCAGTTTGCTGACGTCAGTTTGGTGGAGGGTTTTGGCCCTGCAAGGGCAGCCAGGGTCCTTGTCGGTGGCAGCTTGGGTCTGTGATGGATCTTGCTCCATGCGGAATTTGAAGAGGCGCCAGTTGATTCCTGGACATGGGGCCTACGATACAAATGATGGCACTTATCCACGTGAAAGAAAACTCAGTCTCCCAAATCCATGATGCCAGTTTTTAGGAGGCATTTAGCCCTTCAATTGCAGCCAGAGTTCTAGTTCATCGCAGCTTGCGTCAGCCAGGAATCTTGATCCATACGGAATTTCAGGTGGCGTCCGGGAGCAGAGTGCCTTAGAGCTGGGACACAAAAAGTGTCCCTTTTCTCTGAGAAAGGGAACTCTGCCCCCCACTTTCTTGATGTCAGTTTGGAGGAGGGTTTTGGCCCTGCAAGGGCAGTCAGGGTCCTTCTCGGTGGCAGCTGGGATCTGCGAGGAATCTTGATCCATGCAGAATTTCAGCAGGCAGCAGGGCGAACAGTGCCTTAGGGTCGGGAAACAAAAAGTGTCCCTTTTCTCTGAGAAAGAGAACTCTGCCCCCCACTTTCTTGATGTCAGTTTGGAGGAGGGTTTTGGCCCTGCAAGGGCAGCCAGGGTCCTTTTAGGTGGCAGCTTGGGTCTGCGAGGAATCTTAATCCATGCGGAATTTCAGGAGGCAGCAGGGAGCACAGTGGCTTCGGGCCGAGAAACAAAAAGTGTCCCTTTTTCTCTGAGAAAGAGAACTCTGGCCCCCAGTTTCTTAAAGTCAGTTTGGAGGAGGGTTTTGGCCCTGCAAGGGCAGCCAGGGTCCTTGTCGGTGGCAGCTGGGTCTGCGAGGGATCTTGATCCATACGGAATTTCAGGAGGCATCTGGGAGCACAGTGCCTTAGGGCCGGACACAAAAAGTGTCCCTTTTCTCTGAGAAAGAGAACTCTGCCCCCCACTTTCTTGATGTCAGTTTGGAGGAGGGTTTTGGCCCTGCAAGGGCAGCCAGGTTCCTTTTCGGTGGTAGCTTGGGTCTGCGAGGAATCTTGATACATGCGAAATTTCAGCATGGAGCTGTCAACTCCCAGGCATGGGGCCTTCGATACAAATGATGGCACTTATCCACGTGAAAGAAAACTCAGTCTCCCAAATCCATGATGCCAGTTTTTAGGAGGCATTTAGCCCTACAATTGCAACCAGAGTCCTGGTTGATGGCAGCTTCGGTCTACGTGGAATCTTGATCCATGTGGAATTTCAGCAGGCAGCAGGGAGAACAGTGCCTTCGGGCCGGGATACAAAAAGTGTCCCTTTTCTCTGAGAAAGAGAACTCTGCCCCCCACTTTCTTGATGTCAGTTTGGAGGAGGGTTTTGGCCCTGCAAGAGCAGCCAGGGTCCTTGTCGGTGCAGCTGGGGTCTGCGAGGAATCTTGATCCATGCGGAATTTCAGCAGCAGCAGGGAGCATAGTGCCTTAGGGCCAGGACACAAAAAGTGTCCCTTTTCTCTGAGAAAGGGAACTCTGCCCCCCAGTTTTCTGACGTCAGTTTGGTGGAGTGTTTTGGCCCTGCAAGTGCAGCCAGGGTCCTTGTCGGTGGCAGCTTGGGTCTGTGAGGGATCTTGATCCATACGGAATTTCAGGAGTCATCTGGGAGCACAATGCCTTAGGGCCGGGACACAAAAAGTGTCCCTTTTCTCTGAGAAAGGGAGCTCCGCCCCCCACTTTCTTGTTGTCAGTTTGGAGGAGGGTTTTGGCCCTGCAAGGGCAGCCGGGGTCCTTGTCAGTGGCAGCTTGGGTCTGCGAGGAATCTTGATCCATGCGGAATTTCAGCAGGCAGGAGGGAGAACAGTGCCTTAGGGCCGGGATGCAAATAGTGTCCCTTTTCTCTAAGAAAGAGAACTCTGCCCCCCACTTTCTTGTTGTCAGTTTGGAGGAGGGTTTTGGCCCTGCAAAGGCAGCCCGGCTCCTTGTCAGTGGCAGCTTGGGTCTGTGAGGGATCTTGATCCATGCGGAATTTCAGGAGGCATTCGGGAGCACACTGCCTTAGGGCCGGGACACAAAAAATGTCCCTTTTCTCTGAGAAAGAGAACTCTGCCCCCCACTTTCTTGATGTCAGTTTGGAGGAGGGTTTTGGCCCTTCAAGGGCAGCCAGGGTCTTTGTCGGTGGTAGCTTGGGTCTGCGAGGAATCTTGATCCATGCGGAATTTCAGCATGGGGCTGTAAACTCCCAGACATGGGGCCTTCGATACAAATTATAGCACTTTTCCACATGAAAGAAAACTCAGTCTCCCAAATCCACGATGCCAGGTTTTAGGAGGCATTTAGCCCTGCAATTGCAGCCAGAGTTCTAGTTGACGGTAGCTTGCGTCTGCCAGTAATCTTGAACCATACGGAATTTCAGGTGGCGTCCGGGAGGACAGTGCCTTAGGGCTGGGACACAAAAAGTGTCCCTTTTCTCGGAGAAAGAGAACTCTGCCCCCCACTTTCTTGATGTCAGTTTGGAGGAGGGTTTTTGGCCCTGCAGGGGCATCCAGGGTCCTTGTTGATGGCAGCTTGGGTCTGTGATGGATCTTGCTCCATGCGGAATTTGAAGAGGCGGTTGTCGACTCCCAGACATGGGGCCTACGATACAAATGATGGCACTTTTCCACGTGAAAGAAAGCTCAGTCCCCCAGATCCATGATGCCAGTTTTTAGGAGGCATTTAGCCCTACAATTGCAGCCAGAGTTCTAGTTGATGGAGCTTGGGTCTGGGAAGGATCTTGATCCATGTGGCATTTCAGGTGGCGTCCGGGAGCAGAGTGCCTTAGGGCCGGGACACAAAAAGTGTCCCTTTTCTCTGAGAAAGAGAACTCTGCCCCCCAGTTTCTTGAATTCAGTTTGGAGGAGGGTTTTGGCCCTGCAAGGGCAGCCAGGGTCCTTGTCGGTGGCAGCTTGGGTCTGCGAGGAATCTTGATCCATACGAAATTTCAGGAGACATAACCGGGAGCACAGTGCCTTAGGGCAGGACAACAAAATGTATCCTTTCTCTGAGAAGAGAACTCTGCCCCCACTTTGCTTGATTCAGTTTGGAGGAGGTTTTGGCCTGCAAGGGCAGACAGGGTCCTTGTTCGGTGGCAGCTTGGGTCTGCGAGGCAATCTTGATCCAGCCGGAATTTCAGGAGGCATCCGGGAGCACAGTCCCTTAGGGCCAGGACACAAAAAATGTTCCTTTTCTCTGTGAAAGAGAACTCTGCCCCCCACTTTCTTGATGTCAGTTTGGAGGAGGGTTTTGGCCCTGCAAGGGCAGCCACGGTCCTTCGCGGTGGTAGCTTGGGTCTGTGAGGGATCTTGCTCTAAGCGGAATTTGAAGAAGCGGCAGTTGATTCCCAGACATGGGGCCTACGATACAAATGATGGCACTTTTCCACGTGAAAGAAAACTCAGTCTACCAAATCCATGATGCCAGTTTTTAGGAGGCATTTAGCCCTACAATTGCAGCCAGAGGTCTAGTTAATGGCAGCTTGCGTCAGCCAGGAATCTTGATCCATACAGAATTTCAGGTGGCGTCCGGGAGCAGAGTGCCTTAGGGCTGGGGCACAAAAAGTGTCCCTTTTCTCGGAGAAAGGGAACTCTGCCCCCCACTTTCTTGATTTCAGTTTGGAGGAGGGTTTTGGACTTGCAAGGGAAGCCTGGGTCCTTCTCGGTGGCAGCTTGGGTCTGCGAGGAATCTTGATCCATGCGGAATATCAGGAGGAAGCAGGGAGCACAGTGCCTTCGGGCCGAAACACGAAAGTGTCCCTTTTCTCTGAGAAAGAGAACTCTGCCCCCCACTTTCTTGATGTCAGTTTGGAAGAGGGTTTTTGCCCTGCAAGGGCAGCCAGGGTCCTTCGCGGTGGTAGCTTGGGTCTGTGATGGGAATCCTATCCATGCGGGAATTTGAAGAGGCGGCAGTTGATTCCAGACATGGGGTACGTTACATAATGATGGACTTACAAAGTGAAAGAAAACTCAGTCTCCCCAAATCCATGATGCAGTTTTAAGGGAGGTATTTAGCATACAATTGCAGCCGAGGTTTCTAGTTGATCGGCAGCTTGCGTCAGCGCAGGAATCTTGATCCATACGGAATTTCAGATGGCGTCCTGGAGCAGAGTGCCTTAGGGCTGGGACACAAAAAGTGTCCCTTTTCTCTGAGAAAGAGAACTCTGCCCCCCACTTTCTTGATGTCAGTTTGGAGGAGGGTTTTGGCCCTGCAAGGGCAGCCAGGGTCCTTGTCGGTGGCAGCTTGGGTCTGCGAAGAATCTTGATCCATGCGGAATTTCAGGAGGCAGCAGGGCGAACAGTGCCTTAAGGGCCGGGACACAAAAAGTGTCCCTTTTCTCTGAGAAAGAAGAAGTCCTGCCCACTTTCTTGATGTCAGTTTGGAGGAGGGTTTGGCCCTGGCAGGGCACCAGCGTCCTTTGTCAGTGGAGCTTGGGTCTGTGATGCTCTTGCTCATGAGGAAATTGAAGAGGCGGCAGTTGATTCCCAGACATGGGGCTACGATACAAATGAAATGGCACTTATCCACGTGAAAGAAAACTCAGTCTCCCAAATCCATGATGCCAGTTTTAAGGAGGCATTTAGCCCTACAATTGCAACCAGAGTCCTGGTTGAAGGCAGCTTGCGTCAGCCAGTAATCTTGATCCATACGGAATTTCAGGTGGCTTCCGGGAGCACAGTGCCTTAGGGCTGGGGCACAAAAAGTGTCCCTTTCCTCTGAGAAAGAGAACTCTGCCCCCCACTTTCTTGATGTCAGTTTGGAGGAGGGTTTTGGCCCTGCAAGGGCAGCCAGCGTACTTGTCGGTGGCAGCTTGGGTCTGTGAGGGATCTTGATCCATACGGAATTTCAGGAGGCATCCGGGAGCACAGTGCCTTAGGGCCGGGACACAAAAAGTGTCCCTTTTCTCTGAGAAAGGGAGCTCCGCCCCCCACTTTCTTGGTGTCAGTTTGGAGGAGGGTTTTGGCCCTGCAAGGGCAGCCAGGGTCCTCGTCGGTGGCAGCTTGGGTCTGCGAGGAAGTTTGATCCATGCGGAATTTCAGGAGGCAGCAGGGAGAAGCGCCTTAGGGCGGGGACATCAAAAAGTGTCCCTTTTCTCTTGAGAAGAGAACTGCCCCCACTTTCTTGATGTTCAGTTTTGGAGGAGGGTTTGGCCTGCAAAGGCAGCCAGGGTCTTTTTGTCGGTGGTAGCTTGCGTCTGCGAGGAATCTTGATCCATGCGGAATTCCGATGGGGCTGTCCAATCCTAGACATGGGGCCTTCGTACAAATGAATAGCACTTTTCCAATGAAAGAAACTCAGCCTCAAATCCACGATGCAGGTTTTTAGGAGGCTTGATTTAGCCCTAGCAATTGCAGCAGGTTCTAGTTGAGGCAAGCTTGCGTCTGCCGTAATCTTGAATCATAAGGAATTTACAGGTGGACGTCCGGAGGAACAGTGCTTCGGGCCGGGATAAAAGTTTCAAACTTTCCGGAAAAGAGAGACTCCGCCCCCCACTTTCTTGATGTCAGTTTGGAGAAGTGTTTTGGCCCGGCAGGGGCAGCCAGGGTCCTTGTCGATGGCAGCTTGGGTCTGTGAGGGATCTTGCTCCATGCGGAATTTGAAGAGGCGGTTGTCGACTCCCAGACATGGGGCCTACGATACAAATGATGGCACTTTTCCACGTGAAAGAAAGCTCAGTCTCCGAGATACTAGATGCCAGTTTTTAGGAGGCATTTAGCCCTACAATTGCAGCCAGAGTTCTAGTTGATGGCAGCTTGGGTCTGGGAAGGATCTTGATCCATACGGAATTTCAGGTGGCGTCCGGGAGCACTGTGCCTTAGGGCCGGGACACAAAAAGTGTCCCTTTTTCTCTGAGAAAGAGAACTCTGCCCCCCAGTTTCTTGATGTCAGTTTGGAGGAGGGTTTTGGCCCTGCAAGGGCAGCCAGGGTCCTTGTTGGTGGCAGCTTGGGTCTGCGAGGAATCTTGATCCATGCGGAATTTCAGCAGGCAGCAGGGAGAACAGTGCCTTCGGGACGGGATACAAAAAGTGTCCCTTTTCTCTGAGAAAGAGAACTCTGCCCCCCAGTTTCTTGATGTCAGTTTGGAGGAGGGTTTTGGGCCCTGCAAAGGCAGCCAGGGTCCTTGTGGGTGGCAGCTTGGGTCTGCGAGGAATCTTGATCCATGCGGAATTTCGCATGGGCTGTCACTCCTAGACATGGGGCCTTCGATACAAATGATGGCACTTTTCACATGAAAAACTCAGTATCCATCACGATGCAGGTTTTAAGGAGGCATTTATCGCTGAATTGCAGCCAGGAAGTTTCTAGTTGACAGGCAGCTTGCGTCAGCGAATAATCTTGATCCATACGGAATTTCAGGTGGCGTCCGGGAGGACAGTGCCTTCGGGCCGGGATACAAAAAGTGTCCCTTTTCTCGGAGAAAGAGAACTCTGCCCCCCACGTTCTTGATGTCAGTTTGGAGAAGTGTTTTGGCCCTGCAGGGGCAGCCAGGGTCCTTGTCGATGGCAGCTTGGGTCTGTGAGGGATCTTGCTCCATGCCGAATTTGAAGAGGCGGTTGTCGACTCCCAGACATGGGGCCTACGATACAAATGATGGCACTTTTCCACGAGAAAGAAAGCTCAGTCTCCGAGATACACGATGCCAGTTTTTAGGAGGCATTTAGCCCTACAATTGCAGCCAGAGTTCTTGTTGATGGCAGCTTGCGTCAGCCAGGAATCTTGATCCATACGGAATTTAGGTGGCGTCCGGGAGCACAGTGACTTAGGGCTGGAACACAAAAAGTGTCCCTTTTCTCTGAGAAAGAGAACTCTGCCCCCCACTTTCTTGATGTCAGTTTGGAGGAGGGTTTTGGCCCTGCAAGGGCAGCCAGGGTGCTTGTCGGTGGCAGCTTGGGTCTGTGAGGGATCTTGATCCATACGGAATTTCGGGAGGCATCCGGGAGCACAGTGCCTTAGGGCCGGGACATAAAAAGTGTCCCTTTTCTCTGAGAAAGGGAACTCTGCCCCCCACTTTCTTGATGTCAGTTTGGAGGAGGGTTTTGGCCCTGCAAGGGCAGCCAGGGTTCTTCTCGGTGGCAGCTTGGGTCTGTGATGGATTTTGCTCCATGCGGAATTTGAAGAGGCGCGTGTCGACTCCCAGATATGGGGCCTACGATACAAATGATGGTACTTATCCACGTGAAAGAAAACTCAGTCTCCCAAATCCATGATGCCAGTTTTTAGGAGGCATTTAGCCCTACAATTGCAGCCAGAGTTCTAGTTGATGGCAGCTTGCGTCAGCCAGGAATCTTGATCCATAAGGAATTTCAGGTGGCGTCCTGGAGCAGAGTCCCTTAAGGCTGGGACACAAAAAGTGTCCCTTTTCTCTGAGAAAGGGAACTCTGCCCCCCACCTTCTTGATGTCAGCTGGGAGGAGGGTTTTGGCCCTGCAAGGGCAGCCAGCGTCCTTGTCGGTGGCAGCTTGGGTCTGCGAGGAATCTTGATCCATGCGGAATTTCAGCAGGGAGCAGGGAGAAGAGTGCCTTCGGGCCGGGATATAAATAGTGTCCCTTTTCTCTGGGAAAGAGAAGTCTGCCCCCACTTTCTTGATGTCAGTTTGGAGGAGGGTTTTGGCCCTGCAAGGGCAGCCAGGGTCCTTGTCGGTGGCAGCTTGGGTCTGTGATGCATCTTGCTCCATGCGGAATTTGAAGAGGCGGCAGTTGATTCCCAGACATGGGGCCTACGATACAATGATGGCACTTATCCACGTGAAAGAAAACTTAGGCCCGGAATTCATGATGTCGGTTTGGAGGAGGATTTTAGCCCTACAAATGCAACCAGAGTCCTGGTTGATGGCAGCTTGCGTCAGCGAATAATCTTGATCCATAAGGAATTTCAGGTGGCGTCCGGGAGCACAGTGCCTTAGGGCCGGGACACAAAAAGTGTCCCTTTTCTCTGAGAAAGAGAACTCTGCCCCCCACTTTCTTGATGTCAGTTTGGAGGAGGGTTTTGGCCCTGCAAGGGCAGCCAGGGTCCTTCTCGGTGGCACTTTGGGTCTGTGATGGATCTTGCTCCATGCGGAATTTGAAGAGGCGGTTGTCGACTCCCAGACATGGGGCCTACGATACAAATGATGGCACTTTTCCACGTGAAAGAAAGCTCAGTCTCCGAGATACACGATGCCAGTTTTTAGGAGGCATTTAGCCCTACAATTGCAGCCAGAGTTCTACTTGATAGCAGCTTGGGTCTGGGAAGGATCTTGATCCATACAGAATTTCCGGTGGCGTCCTGGAGAACAGTGCCTTAGGGCCGGGACACAAAAAGTGTCCCTTTTCTCTAAGAAAGAGAACTCTGCCCCCCACTTTCTTGATGTCAGTTTGGAGGAGGGTTTTGGCCCTGCAAGGGCAGCCAGGGTCCTTGTCGGTGGCAGCTAAGGTCTCTGAGGGATCTTGATCCATGCGGAGTTTCAGCAGGCATCCGGGAGAGCAGTGCCTTAGGGCCAGGACACAAAAATGTTCCTTTTCTCTGAGAAAGAGAACTCTGCCCCCCACTTTCTTGATGTCAGTTTGGAGGAGGGTTTTGGCCCTGCAAAGGCAGCCAGGGTCCTTGTCGTGGCAGCTTGGGTCTGCGAGGACTCTTGATCCATGCGGAATATCAGGAGTCATCCGGGAGCAGAGTGCCTTCGGGCCGGGATACAAAAAGTGTCCCTTTTCTCTGAGAAAGAGAACTCTGCCCCCCACTTTCTTGATGTCAGTTTGGAGGAGGGTTTTGGCCCTGCAAGGGCAGCCAGGGTCCTTCGCGGTGGCAGCTTGGGTCTGTGAGGGATCTTGCTGCATGCGGAATTTGAAGAGGCGGCAGTTGATTCCCAGACATGGGGCCTACGATACAAATGATGGCACTTATCCACGTGAAAGAAAACTCAGTCTCACAAATCCATGATGCCAGTTTTTAGGAGGCATTTTGCCCTACAATTGCAACCAGAGTCCTGGTTGATGGCAGCTTGCGTCAGCCAGTAATCTTGATCCATACGGAATTTCAGGTGGCTTCCGGGAGCACAGTGCCTTAGGGCTGAGACACAAAAAGTGTCCCTTTTCTCTGAGAAAGAGAACTCTGCCCCCCACTTTCTTGATGTCAGTTTGGAGGAGGCTTTTGGCCCTGCAAGGGCAGCCAGGGTCCTTGTCGGTGGCTGCTTGGGTCTGCGAGGATCTTGATCCATACGGATTCTCAGGAGGAAGCAGGGAGCACAGTGCCTTAGGGCCGAGAAACAAAAAGTGTCCCTTTCCTCTGAGAAAGAGAACTCTGCCCCCCACTTTCTTGATGTCAGTTTGGAGGAGGGTTTTGGCCCTGCAAAGGCAGCCAGGGTCCTTGTCGGTGGTAGCTTGGGTCTGCGAGGAATCTTGATCCATGCGGAATTTCCGCATGGGGCTGTCAACTCCTAGACATGGGGCCTTCGATACAAGTGATAGCACTTTTCCACATGAAAGAACACTCAGTCCCCCAAATCAACGATGCCAGGTGTTTAGGAGGCATTTATCCCTGCAATTGCAGCCAGAGTTCTAGTTGACGGCAGCTTGCGTCTGCCAGTAATCTTGATCCATACGGAATTTCAGGTGGCGTCCGGGAGGACAGTGCCTTGTGGCCGGGATACAAAAAGTGTCCCTTTTCTCGGAGAAAGAGAACTCTGCCCCCCACTTTCTTGATGTCAGTTTGGAGAAGTGTTTTGGCCCTGCAGGGGCAGCCAGGGTCCTTGTCGATGGCAGCTTGGGTCTGTGAGGGATCTTGCTCCATGCGGAATTTGAAGAGGCGGTTGTCGACTCCCAGACAGGGGGCCTACGATACAAATGATGGCACTTTTCCACGAGAAAGAAAGCTCAGTGTCCGAGATACACGATGCCAGTTTTTAGGAGGCATTTAGCCCTACAATTTCAGCCAGAGTTGTAGTTTATGGCAGCTTGGGTCTGGGAAGGATCTTGATCCATACGGAATTTCAGGTGGCGTCCGGGAGAACAGTGCCTTAGGGCCGGGACACAAAAAGTGTCCCTTTTCTCTGAGAAAGAGAACTCTGCCCCCCAGTTTCTTGATGTCAGTTTGGAGGAGGGTTTTGGCCCTGAAAAGGCAGCCAGGGTCCTTGTCGGTGGCAGCTTGGGTCTGTGAGGGATTTGATCCATACGGAATTTCAGGAGGCATCCGGGAACAGAGTTCCTTAGGGCCGGAACAAAAATAGCCTCCCTTTTCTCTGAGAAAGAGAACTCTGCCCCCCACTTTCTTGATGTCAGTTTGGAGGAGGGTTTTGGCCCTGCAAAAGCAGCCAGTGCCCTTGTCGGTTTTAGCTTGGGTCTGTGATGGATCTGGATCCATGCGGAATTTCAGCATTCAGCAGGGAGAACAGTGCCTTCGGGCAAGGACACAAAAAGTGTCCCTTTTCTCTGGGAAAGAGAACTCTGCCCCCCACTTTCTTGATGTCAGTTTGGAGGAGGGTTTTGGCCCTGCAAGGGCAGCCAGGGTCCTTTTTGGTAGCAGCTTGGGTCTGCGAGGAATCTTGATCCATACGGATTCTCAGGAGGAAGCAGGAGCAGAGTGCCTTAGGGTCGGGACACAAAAAGTGTCCCTTTACTCTGAGAAAGAGAACTCTGCCCCCCAGTTTCTTGATGTCAGTTTGGAGGAGGGTTTTGGCCCTGCAAGGGCAGCCAGGGTCCTTGTCGGTGGGTGCTTGGGTCTGTGATGGATCTTGCTCCATGCGGAATTTGAGGAGGCGGCAGTCGACTCCCAGACAGGGGGCCTATCGTTACAAATGATGACTTATCCACGTAAAGAAATAGTCTCAACCATCATGATGCATTTTAAGGAGGCATTTAGCGTACAATTGCAACCAGAGTCCTGGTTGAAGCAGCTTGCGTCAGCCAGTAATCTTGATCATACGGAATTTCAGTGGCTTCCGGGAGCACAGTGCTTGGGCTGGGGCACAAAAGTGTCCCTTTCTCTGAGAAAGAGAACGTCTGTCCCCCAACTTTCTTGATGTCAGTTTGGAGGAGGGTTTTGGCCCTGCAAGGGCGCCAGCGTATGTCGGTGGCAGCTGGTCTGTGAGGGATCTTGATCGATAGGAATATCAGGAGGAAGCAGGGGAGCACGTGCCTTAGGGCCCGGGACAACAAAAAGGGTGCCTTTGCTCTGAGAGGAGCTCGCCCCCACTTTCTTGATGTCAGTTTGGAGGGGTTTTGGCCTGCAAGGGCAACCAGGGTCCTTCTCGGTGGCACTTGCGTCAGCGAATAATCTTCATCCATACGGAATTTCAGGTGGCGTCCGGGAGCACAGTGCCTTAGGGCCGGGACCCAAAAAGTGTCCCTTTCCTCTGAGAAAGAGAAATCTGCCACCCACTTTCTTGATGTCAGTTTGGAGGAGGGTTTTGGCCCTGCAAGGGCAGCCAGGGTCCTTGTCGGTGGCAGCTTGGGTCTGCGAGGAATCTTGATCCATGCGGAATTTCAGCATGGGGCTGTCAACTCCTAGACATGGGGCCTTCGATACAAATGATAGCACTTTTCCACATGAAAGAACACTCAGTCCCCCAAATCCACGATGCCAGGTTTTAGGAGGCATTTAGCCCTGCAATTGCAGCCAGAGTTCTAGTTGACGGCAGCTTGCGTCTGCCCGTAATCTTGATCCATAAGGAATTTCAGGTGGCGTCCGGGAGGACAGTGCCTTCGGGCCGGGATACAAAAAGTTTCCCTTTTCTCGGAGAAAGAGAACTCTGCCCCCCACTTTCTTGATGTCAGTTTGGAGAAATGTTTTGGCCCGGCAGGGGCAGCCAGGGTCCTTGTCGATGGCAGCTTGGGTCTGTGAGGGATCTTGCTCCATGCGGAATTTGAAGAGGCGGTTGTCGACTCCCAGACATGGGGCCTACGATACAAATGATGGCACTTTTCCCGTGAAAGAAAGCTCAAGTTCGAGATACAACACGATGCATTTTTCAGGGGCATTTAGCCCTACACATTGCACCAAAGTCCTGGTTGATGAGCTTGCGTCAGCCAGTAATTTGAATCCATACAGATTTCAGGTGGCTTCCGGAGCCACAGTGCCTTAGGCTGGGACAACAAAACAGTGTTCCTTTTCTCTGAGAAAGAGAAACTCTGCCCCCACTTTTGTTGTCAGTTTGAGGAGGGTTTTGGCCCTGAAAAGCAGCCAGGGTCCTTGTCGGTGGCAGCTTGGGTCTGCGAGATCTTGACCATGCGGAATTTTCAGCAGGAGCCAGGGAAAGTGCCTTCGGGACGGGATCAAAAGTGTCCCTTTTCTCTGAGAAAGAGAAATCTGCCCCCACTTTCTTGATGTCAGTTTGAGGAGGGTTTTGGCCTTGCAAGGGCAGCCAGGGTCCTTGTCGGTGGTAGCTTGGGTCTGCGAGGAATCTTGATCCATGCGGAATTTCAGCATGGGGCTGTCAACTCCTGGACAGGGGGCCTTCGATACAAATGATAGCACTTTTCCACATGAAAGAACACTCAGTCTCCCAAATCAACGATGCCAGGTTTTAGGAGGCATTTATCCCTGCAATTGCAGCCAGAGTTCTAGTTGACGGCAGCTTGCGTCTGCCAGTAATCTTGATCCATACGGAATTTCAGGTGGCGTCCGGGAGAACAGTGCCTTAGGGCCGGGATACAAAAAAGTGTCCCTTTTCTCTGAGAAAGAGAACTCTGCCCCCCAGTTTCTTGATGTCAGTTTGGAGGAGGGTTTTGGCCCTGCAAGGGCAGCCAGGGTCCTTGTTGGTGGCAGCTTGGGTCTGTGATGGATCTTGCTCCATGCGGAATTTGAAGAGGCGGCTGTCGACTCGCAGACATGGGGCCTACGATACAAATGATGGCACTTTTCCACGTGAAAGAAAGCTCAGTATCCCAGATCCACGATGCCAGTTTTTAGGAGGCATTTAGCCCTACAATTGCAGCCAGAGTTCTAGTTGATGGCAGCTTGGGTCTGGGAAGGATCTTGATCCATACGGAATTTCAGGTGGCGTTTGTGAGAACAGTGCCTTAGGGCCGGGACACAAAAAGTGTCCCTTTTCTCTAAGAAAGGGAACTCTGCCCCCCACTTTCTTGATGTCAGTTTGGAGGAGGGTTTTGGCCCTGCAAGGGCAGCCAGGGTCCTTCTCGGTGGCAGCTTGGGTCTGCGAGGAATCTTGTTCCATGCGGTATTTCACGTGGCATCCGGGAGCACAGTGCCTTTAGGGCCGGGACACAAAAAGTGTCCCTTTTCTCTGAGAAAGAGAACTCTGCCAACCACTTTCTTGATGTCAGTTTTTAGGAGGGTTTTGGCCCTGCAAGGGCAGCCAGGGTCCTTGTCGGTGGCAGCTTGGGTCTGCGAGGAATCTTGATCCATGCGGAGTTTCAGGAGGCATCCGGGAGCACAGTGCCTTCGGGCCGAAACACGAAAGTGTCCCTTTTCTCTGAGAAAGAGAATTCTGCCCCCCACTTTCTTGATGTCAGTTTGGAAGAGGGTTTTTGGCCCTGCAAAGGCAGCCCGGCTCCGTGTCGGTGGCAGCTTGGGTCTGTGATGGATCTTGCTCCATGCGGAATTTGAAGAGGCGGCAGTTGATTCCCAGACATGGGGCCGACGTTACAAATGATGGCACTTATCCACGTGAAAGAAAACTCAGTCTCCCAAATCCATGATGCCAGTTTTAAGGAGGTATTTAGCCCTACAATTGCAGCCAGAGTTCTAGTTGATGGCAGCTTGCGTCACCAAGAATCTCGATCCATACGGAATTTCAGGTGGCGTCCTGGAGCAGAGTGCCTTAGGGCTGGGACACAAAAAGTGTCCCTTTTCTCTGAGAAAGGGAACTCTGCCCCCCACCTTCTTGATGTCAGCTGGGAGGAGGGTTTTGGCCCTGCAAGGGCAGCCAGGGTCCTTGTCGGTGGCAGCTGGGGTCTGCGAGGAATCTTGATCCATGCGGAATTTCAGCAGGCAGAAGGGCAACCTGTGCCTTAGGGCCGGGACACAAAAAGTGTCCCTTTTCTCTGAGAAAGAGAAGTCTGCCCCCCACTTTCTTGATGTCAGTTTGGAGGAGGGTTTTGGCCCTGCAAGGGCAGCCAGCGTCCTTGTCGGTGGCAGCTTGGGTCTGTGATGCATCTTGCTCCATGAGGAAATTGAAGAGGCGGCAGTTGATTCCCAGACATGGGGCATACGATACAAATGATGGCACTTATCCACGTGAAAGAAAACTCAGTCTCACAAATCCACGATGCCAGTTTTTAGGAGGCATTTAGCCCTACAATTGCAACCAGAGTCCTGGTTGAAGGCAGCTTGCGTCAGCCAGTAATTTTGATCCATACGGAATTTCAGGTGGCTTCCGGGAGCACAGTGCCTTAGGGCTGGGGCACAAAAAGTGTCCCTTTTCTCTGAGAAAGAGAACTCTGCCCCCCACTTTCTTGATGTCAGTTTGGAGGAGGGTTTTGGCCCTGCAAGGGCACCAAGGGTCCTTGTCAGTGGCAGCTTGGGTCTGTGAGAGATCTTGCTCCATGCGGAATTTGAAGAGATGGCAGTTGATTCCCAGACATGGGGCCTACGATACAAATGATGGCACTTATCCACGTGAAAGAAAACTCAGTTCCAAATCCGATGCCAGTTTAAGGAGGGCTTTAGCCTACATTGCAACCAGAGTTCTTGTTGATGGCAAGCTTTGCCGTCAGCCAGTAATCTTGTATCCCATAGGAATTTTCAGGGTGGCGTCTCGGAGGGCACAGTGCCTTCGGGCTGGGATACAAAAAGTGTCCCTTTTCTCTGAGAAAGAGAACTCTGCCCCCCACTTTCTTGAATGTCAGTTTGGAGAAGGGTTTTGGCCCTGCAGGGGCAGCCAGGGTCCTTGTCGGTGGCAGCTTGGGTCTGTGATGGATCTTGCTCCATGCGGAATTTGAAGAGGCGGCAGTTGATTCACCGATTTGGGGCCTACGATACAAATGATGGCACTTACCCACGTGATAGAAAACTTAGGCCCGAAATTCATGATGTCGGTTTGGTGGAGGATTTTAGCCCTACAAATGCGACCAGAGTTCTAGTTGATGGCAGCTTGCGTCAGCGAATAATTTTGATATATACAGAATTTCAGGGGGCAGCAGGGAGCACAGTGCCTTAGGGCCGGGTCACAAAAAGTGTCCCTTTTCTCTGAGAAAGAGAACTCTGGCCCAAACTTTCTTGATGTCTGTTTGGAGGAGGGTTTTGGCCCTGCAAGGGCAGCCAGTGTCCTTGTCGGTGGCAGCTTGGGTCTGCGAGGAATCTTTATCCATGCGGAATTTCAGGAGGCAGCGGGGAGAAAAGTGCCTTAGGGCCGGGACACAAAATGTGTCCCTTTTCTCTGAGAAAGAGAACTCTGCCCCCCACTTTCTTGATGTCAGTTTGGAGGAGGGTTTTGGCCCTGCAAAGGCAGCCAGGGTCCTTGTCGGAGGCAGCTTGGGTCTGCGAGGAATCTTGCTCTATGCGGAATTTCAGGAGGCATTCGGGAGCACAGTGCCTTTGGGCCGGGACACAAAAAATGTCCCTTTTCTCTGAGAACGAGAACTCTGCCCCACAATTTCTTTATGTCAGTTTGGAGGAGGGTTTTGGCCCTGCAAGGGCAGCCAGTGTCCTTGTCGGTTTTAGCTTGGGTCTGTGAGGGATCTTGATCCATGTGGAATTGAAGAGACGGCAGTTGATTCCCAGACATGGGGCCTACGATATAAATGATGGCACTTATCCACGTGAAAGAAAACTTAGGACCGAAATACATGATGTCGGTTTGGTGGAAGATTTTAGTCCTACAAATGCAACCACAGTCCTGGTTGATGGCAGCTTGCGTCAGCCAGTAATCTTGATCCATACGGAATTTCAGGTGGCGTCCGGGAGCAAAGTGCCATAGGGCCGGGACACAAAATGTGTCCCTTTCCTCTGAGAAAGAGAAC
>JAVTVJ010006210.1:0-13859 GCA_034509425.1 Eopsaltria australis
ATACTACCTCCTGTGGGATCTTGGAACCATGGTGTCTCGACCTCCGGCCCGTGGCAGGGAATTCTTGAGACTGCTGTCAGAAAGGAATTCCTTGCAGGGTATTTTTGGTCCAGAGGAAGGGTACCAGGTTTTCATGTCCCTTCTGGGGTGCCAAATAACTGTTGCCTTTTCCCCCAACCTGGAAAAGAAACTCGAGATCATTTTAGCAAGGAGGTAATATAAAAGGGGATCTTTATTTTGAAGGTCTTCAGGAGCAGTTATGGAAAGGTGTCCATAAAAGCCCAGCCCTCCAGGGGTGAGTACATATTTATAGCTTTTAGGAAATTAGCATAATTTAGCATAATTGATTAAGAGCACCAATAAGGAGAACAAGTGGCGATTCAATTCCCCCTCAGGTCCAGCCCCTTCCCTGGAGCCCCCCTCTCAGCACTGGCTGCACTCTGCTTATGAAAATGTACCTCAGAGTTTTTCTCGGCCTTGGTTCCCAGGAAGAACTGAGATAGGACAGGGCCTTGCAACCCCCTGGGGCTTGGAGCTCTGGAATTTGTTTTGTCTTTCTGCTTAGGGAAAGGCTATGGAAAGGTACTGAAAAAACTAGCTATTAATATAGTAGGCTACAGAGCCACAAAAATATGGGCAGAGATTACAGAGAACATATAAAAGAAAAAAGGCAGAAACCAAACGG
Source organism: Eopsaltria australis (assembly GCA_034509425.1). NCBI lineage: Eukaryota > Metazoa > Chordata > Aves > Passeriformes > Petroicidae > Eopsaltria > Eopsaltria australis. The sequence goes on from JAVTVJ010006210.1 coordinate 686, forward strand.
CATCATTCCACCCTTTTTTAGAGACTAACAAGACTCTGTCTTGTCTAGTCTCTACTCTGCATTCAACCATACCTCTGGTTTATACAACTGGCTATCCCACTAGTTGTTACACAGATGCTAATTAAAACTACAGTTACTATGAACATTTCTTTTATCTAGGTTCAGTTTGGTAACCATGAAGTGAGTGTACTGAAGATATTCAAGGTTCAGTAAGCTCTTTTGAGAGTTACTTGGTGTAGAATTTGAGTTTGCTTTCAAATTTCAACCAAATTTCTAAAAAATTTTTCATTCAGATTTGCATAAGAACAACAACTAGTGTTAATGATTTTGTGGCTAGTAGGAAATTAAGAGCTATTTTGTTTTGTCAACAGCCTTTAATATAATTAAACATGACATTTGGAATCACAGCTCCATGGGCACAGGCCCAATCTTTATCTTGGGGCAAAACTTACCAGGCCAGATTCTCAACTTTGACAAGTTGTCCTTATGAAGAGCTTTTGGATACATTTTGGACTAGAGTTACATGCAAAATTTAGGACCAAATTTGAATCGACGGTTACCAACTGTACAGATAAGAGGGTACAAAAGAAACGTTTAAATCATATCATCTCAATTTGTATCAGTCTCTTTCTGGCTCGTCTATGGACAGACGTCTTCTTAACTCTGAGCAGTGGAATTCAAGGCTCTCTGCCAGCAGCTTTGGATTTGGTGAGGGTAGTCAGGACTTGGAATGACTCTTTTTACTTAGCTCGTAAGATTACTGTCCCTTCATTCAACATAGACTCAGTCTCTAGGCTTGAATAGTTGCTAGTCTCCCTTCCTTCTAGATGACTTTGCTCAGTTCTAGATCTTTCATTGATATAATCAGTTCAGCTTTTTGTGATGGTACATTTGATGGTAACACTTTTCTCATGGTTACCTGGTTCGTGGTTGTTACTGCATAACCTGTCTTTTGTTTGCCATCTCGCATGAAGCTGCTCTCATCTGCATACAGCTCCAGGCTGGCACATCTTTCAGGTCTGCTCTGCTGGAATAGGCTTCTTCCATGGTCTGCAAACAGTCAGACTTAAATACATTATCAGTTAGTGCTGGGAACAGACATACTAGGATTGACAGCAAACGTTTCAGAATAACATTATCCAGTTTCAGTAGCATGGCATAGGGTCCATGTCTTCTATGTTCACAGAACAAACTTACAGTGGGTTGCATGCAACTGTTGGATGTATCAATTCTTGGCTGCTGGTTGGATGCAGCAATTTTCAGTTGCTGACTGCCCTAGTTCTCCAGTTTCAGGATTATTTACATAATAGTAAAGAGTCCTTGGTCTTTTTTACTCACAAGGATACAGGAGAAGGTCTTTTACAAATTTAACTCAGTAAACCATTCTAAGATATTTGTTAACACAGGACTCTGCTTACTTATAGCAGGGTTTAAGGGAGCCTCAAAACGGCTTCTTGTTCTTTGGGCTCGGTGTTTCCCTTTTGAGTGCTTACCAGAGCAGACAAAGAGCGCTCGCTGCCCTCGCACGGCCGGGGACGGGCGCGGCATGCGGGCACCCCGGCCCAGGGGCACCCCCGGCTCGCCCGCGCTCGGCCCGTGCTGCTGCTCACAGCGGCTCTCGGGTGTCCTTAAAACAAGCTCGTTACTGTGGAAAGTGCGATAGGGCCGTTCCTGCTCTTAGATCTCACATTCCCGGCCCGCTCTGGGCCGGTGCGGGCGGGGCCCAGGAGCCGCGAGTGAGCCGGCCGCACTGGCGCGCAAGCCGCCCTCACTCCGCCAGAGCAGCCGCAAGCAGCGCCAGCCGGCGGCCCGTCCTCCGCCAGAGCAGCCCGAAAGCAGCGCAAGCGCCAGCCCCGTCCCGCGTTCGTTTGCTGGACGCTCCCGCATCCCCCGGCCTGACCAGGCGGCAATGGCAGAATCACCTCGCCGCACTCTCAGAGCGCGGGTGCCCGCTTCTGTCACGGGATGACCGCCCTGCCGCGGAGTCCGTCCCGGAGAAGTCGGAGTCGCACCCTCTGCCTTAAAATCTTGGAAAACTTCTTACAGATAAACATAGAAAGTCGGCTTCTCCCTATCCTTCTACGATATGTGACAACCGAGCTTTCTCGGCCGCTCCACAAAACTTGCTGGAAGCGAGGATCTCTCCCTCGCCCCCCACTAAGGAGCAGGCTGGACACCCAGCCTCTCCACAGACCTGTAGGAAGCGAGGATTTCTCACTCGCCTTCCACCAAGGAGCAGGCTGGGCACCCAGCCGCTCCACAAACCTGTAGGAAGTGGGAATCTCTCCCCAGCCTCCCACCAAGGAGCAGGCTGGACACCCAGCCACTCCACAAACCTGTAGGAAGTGGGAATCTCTCCCCAGCCTCCCACCAAGAAGCAGGCTGGGCACCCAGCCGCTCCACAAACCTGTAGGAAGTGGGAATCTCTCCCCAGCCTCCCACCAAGAAGCAGGCTGGACACCCAGCCGCTCCACAAACCTGTAGGAAGCGGGGCCCATCCCCCACCTCCTACCAAGAAGCAGACCAGGCCTCCCCCGGCCGCTCCATGCCCAGATGTCTCCAGGCCAGCTTTCAATTCCAAACTCGCATGTGCTAAACATGCAATAAACTTTCGCACTGTGATTTGCTTCTCTACCATGTGAACAATCTCCAGCGAATCACACACCCGCTCCTCCCCACAGCGATCTCGGGCAGGTTGGAAAATCGCAAACAGAGAAAACTTGGGAGAATGATTTCAAAGCAAATTTCCACCACCACGCCAGGTTGTCCTGGATCGCAACAATTACTGATTTAAACAGATACACAATACATAAACAATACACACACATACAAACTACCACACTACACACGAAAAGAACCACCTTTACCTCCTGTGGGATCTTGGAACCATGGTGTCTCGACCTCAGGCCCGGGGCAGGGAATTCTTTAGATTGCTGTCAGAAAGGAATTCCTTGCAGGATGTTTTCGGTCCAGAGGAAGGGTACCAGGTTCTCGTGTCCCTTCTGGGTGTGCCACATAACTGTTGCCTTTTCCCCCCGCCTGGAAAAGAAACTCGAGATCATTTTAGCAAGGAGGTAATATAAAAGGGGATCTTTATTTTGAAGGTCTTCAGGAGCAGTTATGGAAAGGTGTCCATAAAAGTCCAGCCCCTCCAGGGGTGAGTACATATTTATAGCTTTTAGGAAATTAGCATAATTGATTAAGAGCAACCAATAAGGAGAACAAGTGGCGATTCAATTCCCCCTCAGGTCCAGCCCCTTCCCTGGAGCCCCCCTCTCAGCACTGGCTGCACTCTGCTTATGAAAATGTACCTCAGAGTTGTTCTCGGCCTTGGTTCCCAGGAAGAACTGCGATAGGACAGGGCCTTGCAACCCCCTGGGGCTTGGAGCTCTGGAATTTTTTTTGTCTTTCTGCTTAGGGAAAGGCTATGGAAAGGTACTGGAAAAACTAGCTATTAATATAGTAGGCTACAGAGCCACAAAAATATGTGCAGAGAGTACAGAGAACATATAAAAGAAAAAAGGCAGAAACCAAACGGCATCACCGGGAGCACAGTGCCTTAGGGCCGGGACACAAAAAGTGTCCCTTTTTCTCTGAGAAAGAGAACTCTGCCCCCCAGTTTCTTGATGTCAGTTTGGAGGAGGGTTTTGGCCCTGCAAGGGCAGCCAGGGTCCTTGTTGGTGGCAGCTTGGGTCTGCGAGGAATCTTAATCCATGCGGAATTTCAGCATGCGGCTGTCAACTCCCAGATATGTGGCCTTCGATGCAAACAATGGCCCATTTCCATGTGAAAGAAAACTCAGTCCCCCAGATGCATGATGCCAGTTTTTAGGAGGCATTTAGCCCTACAATTGCAGCCAGAGTTCTAGCTGATGGCAGCTTGGGTCTGGGAAGGATCTTGATCCATGCGGCATTTCAGGTGGCGTCCGGTGTTGCCTTTTCCCCAAGCCTGGAAAAGAAACTCGAGATCATTCTAGCAAGGAGGTAATATAAAAGGGGATCTTTATTTTGAAGGTCTTCAGGAGCAGTTATGGAAAGGTGTCCATAAAAGCCCAGCCCCTCCAGGGGTGAGTACATATTTATAGCTTTTAGGAAATTAGCATAATTAAGAGCACCAATAAAGGAGATCAAGTGGCGATTCAATTCCCCCTCAGGTCCAGCCCCTTCCCTGGAGCCCCCCTCTCAGCACTGGCTGCACTCTGCTTATGAAAATGTACCTCAGAGTTGTTCTCTGCCTTGGTTCCCAGGAAGAACTGAGATAGGACAGGGCCTTGCAAACCCCTGGGGCTTGGAAGCTCTGGAATTTGTTTTGTCTTTCTGCTTAGGGGACAGCTAATGGAAAGGTACTGAAAAAACTAAGCTATTAATATAGTAAGGGCTACAGAGCCACAAAAATATGTGCAGAGAGTACAGCAGAACAATAATAATGAAAAAAGGCAGAAACCAACGGGCATCATCCCCCTTTTTTTTAGAGACTAACAAGCTTGTCTTGTCTAAGTCTCTACTCTTGCATTCACATACCTCTGGTTTAATCACTGGCTATCCACTAGTTGTAGCAGCAGATGCTATTTATAAATAAGTTCCAGAACATTTCTTTATCTAGGTTTCAGTTTGGTACCATGAAGTGAGTGTACTGAAGATATTCAAGGTTCAGTAAGCTCTTTTGAGAGTTACTTGGTGTAGAATTTGAGTTTGCTTTCAAATTTCAACCAAATTTCTAAAAAAATTTTTCATTCAGATTAGCATAAGAACAACAACTAGTGTTAATGATTTTGTGGTAGTAGGAAATTAAGAGCTATTTTGTTTTGTCAACAGCCTTTAATATGATTAAACATGACATTTGGAATCACAGCTCCATGGGCACAGGCCCAATCTTTATCTTGGGGCAAAACTTACCAGGCCAGATTCTCAACTTTGACAAGTTGTCCTTATGAAGAGCTTTTTGATACATTTTGGACTAGAGTTACATGCAAATTTTTAGGACGCAAATTTGAATCACGGTTACCACTGTAGGCAGATAAGAGGTTAGCAAAAGAACAGTTTAAGATCATATCAATCTCAATTTGGTATCCATCTCTGTTTTCTGGCTGTCTATGGAGCAGACGTCTTTCTTAACTCTGAGCAGTGAATTCAAGGCTCTCGTGCCAGCAGCTTTGGATTTGGTGAGGGTAGTCAGGACTTGGAATGACTCTTTTGACTTGTCGGTAAGTTTACTGTCCCTTCATTCAACATAGACTCAGTCTCTAGGATTGAATAGTTGCTAGTCTTCCTTCCTTCTAGATGACTTTGCTCAGTTCTAGATCTTTCATTGATATAATCAGTTCAGCTTTTTGTGATGGTACATTTGATGGTAAAACTTTTCTCATGGTTACCTGGTTCGTGGTTGTTACTGCATAACCTGTCTTTTGTTTGCCATCTCGCATGAAGCTGCTCTCATCTGCATACAGCTCCCAGGCTGGCACATCTTTCAGGTCTGCTCTGCTGGAATAGGCTTCTTCCATGGTCTGCAAACAGTCAGACTTAAATACATTATCAGTTAGTGCTGGGAACAGACATACTAGGATTGACAGCAACGTTTTCAGAATACATTATCCCGTTTCAGTCGCCATGGCATGGGCAAATGTCTCTATGTTCACAGAAGAAACTTACAGTGGCGTTGCCATGCAACTGTTTGGATGTATCAATTCCTTGGCTGCTGGTGATGCAGCAATTTTCAGTTGCTGACTGCCCTAGTTCTCCTCCGTTTCCAGGATTATTTTACATAATAGTAAAGAGTCCTTGGTCTTTTTTACTCACAGGATACGGAGAGGTCCTTTTTACAAATTTAACTCAGTAACCATTCTAAGATATTTGTTAACACAGGACTCTGCTTACTTATAGCATGGTTTAAGGGAGCCTAAAAACGGCTTCTTGTTCTTTGGGCTCGGTGTTTCCCTTTTGAGTGCTTACCAGAGCAGACAAAGAGCGCTCGCTGCCCTCGCACGGCCGGGGACGGGCGCGGCATGCGGGCACCCCCGCCCAGGGGCACCCCGGCTCGCCCGCGCTCGGCCCGTGCTGCTGCTCACAGCGGCTCTCGGGTGTCCTTAAAACAAGCTCGTTACTGTGGAAAGTGCGATAGGGCCGTTCCTGCTCTTAGATCTCACACTCCGGCCCGCTCTGGGCCGGTGCGGGCGGGGCCCAGGAGCAGCGAGTGAGCCGGGCCGTGGCCGCGCAGCGGCGGCCCCGCCTCCGCCAGAGCAGGGCCGAAGCAGCGTCAGCGGCAGCCCCGGTCCCGGTTAGCTTCCTGGGACCGCTCCCCCGCGCATCCCCCGGCCGTGACCAGGGCAATGGCAGGAATCACCTCCGCCCCTCTCAGAGCGGCTGGTGCCGCGCTTCTGTCACGGGGGAGTGACCGCCCTGCTCGCGGAGCCGTCCCGGAAGTCCGGGAGTCGCCCTTGCCTTAAAATCTTGGAAAAACTTTTTACAGATGGAACATAGAAAGTGGGGGCTTCTCCTCCTTCCCTTACAATGGTGCGAACCGAGCTTTCTCGGCCGTTCCACAAAACTTGCTGGAAGCGAGGATCTCTCCCTCGCCTCCCACTAAGGAGCAGGCTGGACACCCAGCCTCTCCCCAGACCTGTAGGAAGCGAGGATTTCTCACTCGCCTCCCACCAAGGAGCAGGCTGGACACCCAGCCGCTCCACAAACCTGTAGGAAGTGGGAATCTCTCCCAGCCTCCCACCAAGGAGCAGGCTGGACACCCAGCCGCTCCACAAACCTGTAGGAAGTGGGAATCTCTCCCCAGCCTCCCACCAAGGAGCAGGCTGGACACCCAGCCACTCCACAAACCTGTAGGAAGTGGGAATCTCTCCCCAGCCTCCCACCAAGGAGCAGGCTGGACACCCAGCCGCTCCACAAACCTGTAGGAAGCGGGGCCCATCCCCCACCTCCTACCAAGAAGCAGACCAGGCCTCCCCCGGCCGCTCCATGCCCAGATGTCTCAGGCCAGCTTTCAATTCAAAACTCGCATGTGCTAAACATGAAATAAACTTTCGCACTGTGATTTGCTTTTCTCTACCAGTGAACAATCTCAGCCAAGATCACACACCCGCCTCCTCCCCACCAGCCGATCTCTGGGGCAGGTTGAAAAATCGGCAACAGGAAAAACTTGGAGAAATGATTTCAAAGCAAATTTTTCTCACCACCACATAGATTTGTCCTGGGATCATAACAATTACGACTTTTAAACAGATACAATACATAAACAATACACACACATACAAACCACACACTACACAACGAAAAGAACCACCTTTATACTACCTCCTGTGGGATCTTGGAACCATGGTGTCTCGACCTCAGGCCCGTGGCAGGGAATTCTTTAGATTGCTGTCAGAAAGGAATTCCTTGCAGGATGTTTTCGGTCCAGAGGAAGGGTACCAGGTTCTCGTGTCCCTTCTGGGTGTGCCAAATAACTGTTGCCTTTTTCCCCAGCCTGGAAAAGAAACTCGAGACCATTTTAGCAAGGAGGTAATATAAAAGGGGATCTTTATTTTGAAGGTCTTCAGGAGCAGTTATGGAAAGGTGTCCATAAAAGCCCAGCCCCTCCAGGAGTGAGTACATATTTATAGCTTTTAGGAAATTAGCATAATTAAGAGCACCAATAAGGAGAACAAGTAGCGATTCAATTCCCCCTCAGGTCCAGCCCCTTCCCTGGAGCCCCCCTCTCAGCACTGGCTGCACTCTGCTTATGAAAATGTACCTCAGAGTTGTTCTCGGCCTTGGTTCCCAGGAAGAACTGAGATAGGACAGGGCCTTGCAACCCCCTGGGGCTTGGAGCTCTGGAATTTGTTTTGTCTTTCTGCTTAGGGAAAGGCTATGGAAAGGTACTGGAAAAACTGGCTATTAATATAGTAGGCTACAGAGCCACAAAAATATGGGCAGAGAGTACAGAGAACATATAAAAGAAAAAAGGCAGAAACCAAACGGCATCATTCCCCCTTTTTTAGAGACTAACAAGACTCTGTCTTGTCTAGTCTCTACTCTGCATTCAACCATACCTCTGGTTTATACAACTGGCTATCCCACTAGTTGTTCCACAGATGCTAAGTATAACTACAGTTACTATGAACATTTCTTTTATCTAGGTTCAGTTTGGTAACCATGAAGTGAGTGTACTGAAGATATTCAAGGTTCAGTAAGCTCTTTTGAGAGTTACTTGGTGTAGAATTTGAGTTTGCTTTCAAATTTCAACCAAATTTCTAAAAAATTTTTTCATTCAGATTTGCATAAGAACAACAACTAGTGTTAATGATTTTGTGGCTAGTAGGAAATTAAGAGCTATTTTGTTTTGTCAACAGCCTTTAATATGATTAAACATTACATTTGGAATCACAGCTCCATGGGCACAGGCCCAATCTTTATCTTGAGGCAAAACTTACCAGGCCAGATTCTCAACTTTGACAAGTTGTCATTATGAAGAGCTTTTGGATACATTTTGGACTAGAGTTACATGCAAATTTTAGGACCAAATTTGAATCACGTTTACCAACTGTACAGATAAGAGGTACAAAAGAACAGTTTAAATCATATCATCTCAATTTGTATCAGGCTCTGTTTTCTGGCTGTCTATGGAGCAGACGTCTTCTTAAGTCTGGAGCAGTGAATTCAAGGCTCTCTGCCAGCAGCTTTGGATTTGGTGAGGGTAGTCAGGACTTGGAATGACTCTTTTTACTTAGCTCGTAAGATTACTGTCCCTTCATTCAACATAGACTCGGTCTCTAGGCTTGAATAGTTGCTAGTCTTCCTTCCTTCTAGATGACTTTGCTCAGTTCTAGATCTTTCATTGATATAATCAGTTCAGCTTTTTGTGATGGCACATTTGATGGTAACACTTTTCTCATGGTTACCTGGTTCGTGGTTGTTACTGCATAACATGTCTTTTGTTTGCCATCTCGCATGAAGCTGCTCTCATCTGCATACAGCTCCCAGGCTGGCACATCTTTCAGGTCTGCTCTGCTGGAATAGGCTTCTTCCATGGTCTGCAAACGGTCAGACTTAAATACATTATCAGTTAGTGCTGGGAACAGACATACTAGGATTGACAGCAAACGTTTTCAGAATAACATTATCCAGTTTCAGTAGCATGGCATAGGGTCCATGTCTTCTATGTTCACAGAACAAACTTACAGTGGGTTGCATGCAACTGTTGGATGTATCAATTCTTGGCTGCTGGTTGGATGCAGCAATTTTCAGTTGCTGAGCTGCCTTGGTTCTCCAGTTTCAGGATTATTTTACATAATAGTAAAGGTCCCTTGGTCTTTTACTCCTGGGATACAGGAGAAGGTCTTTTACAAATTTAACTCAGGAAACCATTCTAAGATATTTGTTAACACAGGACTCTGCTTACTTATAGCATGGTTTAAGGGAGCCTAAAAACGGCTTCTTGTTCTTTGGGCTCGGTGTTTCCCTTTTGAGTGCCTACCAGAGCAGACAAAGAGCGCTCGCTGCCCCCGCACGGCCGGGGACGGGCGCGGCATGCGGGCACCCCCGCCCAGGGGCACCCCCGGCTCGCCCGCGCTCGGCCCGTGCTGCTGCTCACAGCGGCTCGCGGGTGTCCTTAAAACAAGCTCGTTACTGTGGAAAGTGCGATAGGGCCGTTCCTGCTCTTAGATCTCCTCCGGCCCGCTCTGGGCGGTGGGCGGGCCAGGGCAATGGCCCAGTGAGCGGACGTGGCGGCATAGTAACGACCCGCCCTCCGCCAGAGCAGGGCAGGCTGCTGGCGCAGCGGCAGCCCGATCCCGGTTGATTCCTTCCTGGACCGCTCCCCAGCAGCGCATCCCGGCCATTGACCAGGGGCAGTGGGGAATCACCTCCGCCCCTCTCTCAGGCTGGTGCCCCGCTTCTATCACGGGGGAGTGACCGCCCTGCTCGCGGAGCCGTCCCGGGAGTCCGGGAGTCCCCCTTGCCTTAAAATCTTGGAAAAAAACTTTTTACAGATGGAACATAGAAAGTGGGGGCTTCTCCCCCTTCCCTTACAATGGTGTGAACCGAGCTTTCTCGGCCGCTCCACAAAACTTGCTGGAAGCGAGGATCTCTCCCTCGCCCCCCACTAAGGAGCAGGCTGGACACCCAGCCTCTCCACAGACCTGTAGGAAGCGAGGATTTCTCACTCGCCTCCCACCAAGGAGCAGGCTGGGCACCCAGCCGCTCCACAAACCTGTAGGAAGTGGGAATCTCTCCTCAGCCTCCCACCAAGAAGCAGGCTGGACACCCAGCCGCTCCACAAACCTGTAGGAAGTGGGAATCTCTCCCCAGCCTCCCACCAAGGAGCAGGCTGGACACCCAGCCACTCCACAAACCTGTAGGAAGTGGGAATCTCTCCCCAGCCTCCCACCAAGGAGCAGGCTGGACACCCAGCCACTCCACAAACCTGTAGGAAGCAGGGCCCATCCCCCACCTCCTACCAAGAAGCAGACCAGGCCTCCCCCGGCCGCTCCATGCCCAGATGTCTCCAGGCCAGCTTTCAATTCAAAACTCGCATGTGCTAAACATGAAATAAACTTTCGCAATGTGATTTGCTTTTCTCTACCAGTGAAAAATCTCAGCCGAGATCACACACCCGCCTCCTCCCCACCAGCCGATCTCTGGGGCAGGTTGGAAAATCGGCAACAGGAAAAACTGGGAGAAATGATTTCAAAAGCAAATTTTCTCACCACCACGCCAGGTTGTCCTGGGATACTTCAACAGTACTGACTTTAACAGATACACAATACACCAAACAATACACACACATACAAACTACACACTACACACAACAGAAAAAGAACCACCTTTATACTACCTCCTGTGGGATCTTGGAACCATGGTGTGTCTCGACCTCAGGCCACATTGGCAGAATTCTGCTTTTAGATTGCTGTCAGAGAAAGGAATTCCTTGCACCGGGATGTTTTTAGGTCCAGAGGAAGGTACAGGTTCTCGTGTCTACACTTCTGGGTGTGCCAAGTAACTGTTGCCTTTTCCCAGCCTGGAAAAGAAACTCGAGATCATTTTGTAAGGTAATATAGGGATCTTATTTTGAAAGGTCTTCAGGAGCAGTTATGGAAGGTGTCCATAAAGCCCAACCCCTCCAGGGTGAGTACATATTATAGCTTTTAGGAAATTAGCATAGTGATTAAGAGCACCAATAAGGAGAACAAGTGGCGATTCAAGTCCCCCTCAGGTCCAGCCCCTTCCCTGGAGCCCCTCTCTCAGCACTGGCTGCACTCTGCTTATGAAAATGTACCTCAGAGTTGTTCTCGGCCTTGGTTCCCAGGAAGAACTGAGATAGGACAGGGCCTTGCAACCCCCTGGGGCTTGGAGCTCTGGAATATGTTTTGTCTTTCTGCTTAGGGAAAGGCTATGGAAAGGTACTGGAAAAACTAGCTATTAATATAGTAGGCTACAGAGCCACAAAAATATGTGCAGAGAGTACAGAGAACATATAAAAGAAAAAAGGCAGAAACCAAACGGCATCATTTCCCCCTTTTTTAGAGACTAACAAGACTCTGTCTTGTCTAGTCTCTACTCTGCATTCAACCATACCTCTGGTTTATACAACTGGCTATCCCACTAGTTGTTACACAGATGCTAATTATAACTACAGTTACTATGAACATTTCTTTTATCTAGGTTCAGTTTGGTAACCATGAAGTGGGTGTACTGAAGATATTCAAGGTTCAGTAAGCTCTTTTGAGAGTTACTTGGTGTAGAATTTGAGTTTGCTTTCAAATTTCAACCAAATTTCTAAAAAAATTTTTCATTCAGATTTGCATAAGAACAACAACTAGTGTTAATGATTTTGTGGCTATTAGGAAATTAAGAGCTATTTTGTTTTTTCAACAGCCTTTAATATGATTAAACATTACATTTGGAATCACAGCTCCATGGGCACAGGCCCAATCTTTATCTTGGGGCAAAACTTACCAGGCCAGATTCTCAACTTTGACAAGTTGTCCTTATGAAGAGCTTTTGGATACATTTTGGACTAGGTTACATGCAAATTTTGGGACCAAATTTGAATCACGGTTATAATGACACAGATAAAGAGGTACAAAGAACAGTTTAAAATCATATCATCTCAATTTGTATCTGAGGCTCTGTTTCTGGCTGTCTATGGAGCAGGCGATCTTCTTAACTCTGGAGCAGTGAATTCAAGGGCTCTCTGCCAGCAGCTTTGGATTTGGTGAGGGGTAGTGGGACTTGGAATGACTCTTTTTACTTAGCTAAATGGTTACTGTCCCTTCATTCAACATAGACTCAGTCTCTAGGCTTGAATGGTTGCTAGTCTTCCTTCCTTCTAGATGACTTTGCTCAGTTCTAGATCTTTCATTGATATAATCAGTTCAGCTTTTTGTGATGGTACATTTGATGGTAACACTTTTCTCATGGTTACCTGGTTCGTGGTTGTTACTGCATAACCTGTCTTTTGTTTGCCATCTCGCATGGAGCTGCTCTCATCTGCATACAGCTCCCAGGCTGGCACATCTTTCAGGTCTGCTCTGCTGGAATGGTCTGCAAACAGTCAGACTTAAATACATTATCAGTTAGTGCTGGGAACAGACATACTAGGATTGACAGCAAACGTTTTCAGAATAACATTATCCAGTTTCAGTAGCATGGCATAGGGTCCATGTCTTCTGTGTTCACAGAACAAACTTACAGTGGGTTGCATGCAACTGTTGGATGTATCAATTCTTGGCTGCTGGTTGGATGCAGCAATTTTCAGTTGCTGACTGCCCTAGTTCTCCAGTTTCAGGATTATTTTACATAATAGTAAAGAGTCCTTGGTCTTTTTTACTCACAAGGATACAGGAGAAGGTCTTTTACAAATTTAACTCAGTAAACCATTCTAAGATATTTGTTAACACAGGACTCTGCTTACTTATGGCATGGTTTAAGGGAGCCTAAAAACGGCTTCTTGTTCTTTGGGCTCGGTGTTTCCCTTTTGAGTGCTTACCAGAGCAGACAAAGAGCGCTCGCTGCCCTCGCACGGCCGGGGACGGGCGCGGCATGCGGGCACCCCCGCCCAGGGGCACCCCCGGCTCGCCCGCGCTCGGCCCGTGCTGCTGCTCACAGCGGCTCTCGGGTGTCCTTAAAACAAGCTCGTTACTGTGGAAAGTGCGATGGGGCCGTTCCTGCTCTTAGATCTCACACTC
>JAVTVJ010006213.1:0-10394 GCA_034509425.1 Eopsaltria australis
CACTGGGGGACATCGGGGACATTGGGGGTATCAGGGACACTGGGGACACTGGGGACAGTGCAGGATCAGCGTCCAGATCAGCCCCAGGATCAGCTTCAGGTTCCCGTCCACGATGGCTTTGCTGTCTGAGGGGACACGGGGACATTGGGGACATTGGGGACACTGGGGACACGGGGACATTGGGGACACTGGGGACATTGGGGACACTGGGGACACTGGGGACACTGGGGATATCGGGGACACTGGGGACATTGGGGATATCAGGGACATTGGGGACACTGGGGACATTGGGGACACTGGGGACATTGGGGACACTGGGGACACTGGGGACACGGGGACATTGGGGACGCTGGGGGTATCAGGGACATTGGGGACACTGGGGACACTGGGGACACTGGGGTCATTGAGGACATTGGGGACATTGGGGACACTGGGGACACTGGGGGACATCGGGGACATTGGGGACACTGGGGTCAGGGCTAGAGGGACACAAGAGGACACAGGGAGACGAGGGGACACGAGGGGACACAGGGACACACGGGGGACACGCAGGCACCAGGGACAGGGGGACAGCGGGGACACGGGGAGATGAGGGGAACACCAGGGGGACACTGGGGGACAGGGAGGGACACAGGGGGCGCAGGGACCCCCCTGGGGCTTTTGGGGTCACCAGGAGGGTCCCTTTGGGGTTCTGGGGACTCAGGAAGGGTCCCCAGGTCCCTTTGGGGTTTTTGGGCTGTCCGGGCGTGTCCCCAAGTCCCCGCTTGGGTCTCGGGCGTGTCCCCACACCCCCACTGCGGTTTTGGGTTCCCAGGGCCGCCTCCCAGTTCCCCTTACTGGTTTTGGGGTTTTGGGGTTTTGGGGCGTGGCCCCACCCCCATCAGCGCTTTTGGGGTGTCAGGGCGGGGTGTCAGGGCCGGTTCCCAGTTCCCCTCACTGGTTTTGGGGTCCCTCTCAGGGTTTTTGGGGTGTCAGGGCCGGTTCCCAGTTCCCCTCACTGGTTTTGGGGTCCCTCTCAGGGTTTTTGGGGTGTCAGGGCCGGTTCCCAGTTCCCCTCACTGGTTTTGGGGTCCCTCTCGGGGTTTTTGGGGTGTCAGGGCCGGTTCCCAGTTCCCCTCACTGGTTTTGGGGTCCCTCTCGGGGTTTTTGGGGTGTCAGGGCCGGTTCCCAGTTCCCCTCACTGGTTTTGGGGTCCCTTTTGGGATTTCGAGGTCTCTGGGCACGTCCCCGTGTCCCTTTCGGGCTTTTTGGGGTTTTGGGGGTGTCCCATCCCCGTTCCCGATTTTAGGGTCCCTTTTGGGGTCCCTTTCGGATCCCGGGGCCGCTTCCCAGTCCCCGTTCCCTCTTTTGGGGTTTCTTTTGGGGTTTTTGGGATCCGGGCCCTGCCCCGCCCCCGTCCCCGCTTTTGGGGTCGCTTTTGGGGTTTTTGGGTGTCCCCAAGTCCCTTTCGGGGTCTCCCCCGCTCCCCGCCCCCCTCGCGCGGGTTTTGGGGGGGGGAGGGGCCGCGCCCCGGCCCCGCCCCGCGGTTTGGGGGGGGTTGGGGGCGGATTTTGGGGGGAGGGGGAGGGGCGCGCCCGGGTGGGATGGGCCCCGGCCCCTCCCCTAGCTCCAGCATTTTGCAGCCTTATAGGGGCTCGGCCTCGGGCGAGGCCCGCCTAGCCCGCCCCACTGACCCCCAGGACCCCCAGGACCCCCAAAACCCCAGGACCCCCAGAGTTGGGGACCCCCGGGACCCCCGAGCGCCGCCCCTCCCCAAATTCCTGCTGGGAGGGGAGGGCGGACCCTCCCCACCCCTTTAATTTTGGGGTCGCCCCAAATTGGGGAGGGTCCTAAATTGAGGGGGGGTCCTGAATTAGGGGGCGGGGGTCGCAAATTGGGGGGGGTCCTAAATTAGGGGGATGTACCAAATTTTGGGGGGGGTCTCAACCGGAGCCCCCCAGGGTGGGGAGGGGTCTCCCGGAGCCCCCCCGGGGTGGGATTTTGGGGTGGGGGAGGGGTCCCCAAAGCCCCGCCCTAAAAGTGGGGAGGGGTCCCCAAAATATTCCCGGGGTGGGGTCCCATAAAGGGGAGGGGTCTCAGGCCCCCCCCCATCACTCCGGGGTTATTTGGGGGGGTCTCAGGACCCCCGGACCCCTCCCCAAATCATCGAGGGGGGCTCGCCCTCTCCAGGCCCCTCCCCCCCAATTTTGGGACCCCTCCCCAATTTCCGGGACCCTTTTTAGGGGGGTCCCGCCCCGCCCCCTCCTCACCATTAAAAACCAGCTCGAGTTTCCCTTTCTCACAGACCCCTCCCCATTTTTGGGGTCTGGGGGTCTCCCAGCGGACCCCTCCCCATTTTTTGGGGTCTCCCCGCGGACCCCCCCTCATTTCCGGGCTCCTCCACGCCCCCTCCCCAATTCCCGAGCCCATTTTGGGGAGAATTCGCCGCTTTTCCACCACCGGGACCCGCTCCGCTCCTCCCCTCCCAGGGACCCCTCCCCTTCCTGCGCAGGCCGGGGGTCCCCAGCGACCCCTCCCCGAATTTCTGCCGCCCGGGGGGGGGGCGGGGGGTCTTCCAGGAGCCCCCTCCCCAAATTCCGACCCCATTTTGGGCTGAATTCGCCGCTTTTTCATCAACTCCAACCCCTCCGCGCTCCTTTTTTCCCCAAAATTCCGATCCCCCCGCAGCTCCCGTTTCCCCCCCATCGCTCCCCGCAACCCCCGGAGATTTTTGGGGGGTGGTCGCGCGCCCCCTCCCCAATTTCCGAGCTCTTTTTAGGGAGAATCCACCAACTTTTCATCAAAACAAAAAAAAACCTCATTTTTACCTCCTTTTCCCCCAAAAAAACTCCGGACCCTCCTCCCCCGTCACCCTCCCCTCACCCGCTCAACTTTTTTGGGGCGGTGGTCGCGCGCCCCCTCCCCAATTTCCAGGGCGGTTTTGAGGGCTTTTCACCTCCTTTTCACCAAAATCACCTCCTTTTCCCCAAAACGAACCGCTCTGATTTCCTTCTTTTTTCCCCCAAAAAAACCCAACTCCTCCGCAACTCCCACCCCCCAAATTTTTCCGGGGGGTCCTCGCACGCCCCCTCCCCAATTCCTGAGCTCTTTTTAGGGAGAATCCACCAACTTTTCATCAAAAAAACCCCAAACTCATTCCAATCTCCTTTTTTCCTCCAAAACCCCAACTTTTCCTCCCCCACCAAACCCCCCACACCCCCCCAATCTTTTTTTGGGGGGTTCTCGCACGCCCCCTCCCCAATTCCTCAGACTTTTGGGGTGAACCCACCAACTTTTCATCCAAAAAAAAAAAAAACCCTCACTCCAACTTCCTTTTCCTCCAAATCCCCGACTCCCCCACCCTCCTCACCCCCAAAACTTCCCGGGGCCGCGCTCCCACGCCCCCTCCCCAATTTCCACGGCGCTTTTGAGGCTTTTCCACCAAAACAAACCACCCCAATCTCCTCTTCCCCCAAAAAACCCCGCAACTCCCCCAAAACACCCACACCCTCCTCACCCCCTAAACTTTTTCACGGGGGGCGCCACACCCCCCCCCCCCCAAAAAAAACCCAAAACCCCCCCAAAAAAACCCAAAAAAACTTTTTACCCTCCACTCACCGATAGACACGAGCTTGATGTTCTCCCTCTCGAGGAACTCCAGGGCCACCGAGACGTTCTCGAGCTGCATCTGGCGGAAGGTGGGGCGCGCGTTGTACTTGCGGCCCATCTGCTTCTGGCTCAGCACCTCGAGCAGCGCGATCAGGCGCAGCCCGTCGCCCAGGTCGGTCTGCAGGTTGCCCACGCGCTTCTGCACGCATTTCAGGTGCTCGTTGCACCAGCGGGTGAAGGTGTTCTGCTGGATGCGCTTCCAGGGCGCGTCCTCCGCCAGGTCCTTCTCGGTCGCCGGCATCTCGGCCGCGGCTCCGGGCTCCGCTGCGGCCTCCGGGGCGCGGCCCCGCCCGCCCGGCGCGCTCATGGTGCGGGCGGAGAGGGGCGGGCAGGGGCGGGGAGGCTGCGGGGACAGGGGAGGGGGGATTGGGGTGGGATTGGGATGGGGATGGGATGGGGATGGGGATGGGATGGGGATGGGGTGGGGGAGAGACGGGGGAGCACCGGGATGGGGGAGATAAAAAAGGGGGAGCGCGTTAATTAGGGGGTGGTGATTAACGGGATGTTGTGATGGTGGGGGATGGCGATAATTGGGGATCGTAATTAATGGGGGATCGTAATAATGGGGGATCGCAATTAATGGGGGATCGCAATTAACGGGACAGGCCAGGAATGGGGGAGTGCAATAATGGGGGATCGTAATAATGGGGGATCGCAATTAACGGGATATGGCAGTAATGGGGAGTACAATAATAGGGGATCGTAATTAATGGGGGATCGTAATTAATGGGGGATCGCAATTAATGGGGGACCGCAATTAACGGGACATGCTAATAGTGGGGGGTCGCATTAATTAGGGGATCGCAATTAACTGGACATGCTAATAGTGGGGGGTCGCATTAATTAGGGGATCGCAATTAACGGGAAGTCCTAATGATGGGGGATCCTATTAATGCGGGATCGCAATTAACGGGAAGTCCTAATGATGGGTGATGACAATAATAGGGGGTCGCATTAATCAGGGGATTGCAATTAATGGGGGATTGCAATAATGGGGGATCGCAATTAACGGGACATGCCAATAGTGGGGGACCGCAGTTATAGGGGATCGTAATTAACTGGAAGTTCTAATGATGGGGGATCCTAATAATGGGCGATCGCATTAATTAGGGGATCTTAATTAACGGGATATGCCAATATTGGGGGACCGCAGTAATAGGGGATTGTAATTAATGGGAAGTTCTAATGATGGGGGATCACATTAATAGGGGATCAGAGTTAACGGGGGGTCGCATTAATTAGGGGATCGCAATTAACGGGAAGTCCTAATGATAGGGATCCTAATAATGGGGGGTCACATCAATTAGGGGATCGCAATTAACGGGAGATCCCATTAATTGGGGATGAGGGATCGCAGTAATGAGGGATTCCAGTAGTAGGGGTTCGCAATTAACGGGAAATCCCATTAATAGCGGATCGTAATAATGGGGGATCCCAGGAGTGAGGGATCACAATAATGGGGGATGGCATTAATTAGGGGACTGCGATAATGGGGGACCGCAGTAATAGAGGATGGCAATAATAGGGGATTACAATAATATGGGATCGCAATTAATGGGAGATCCCAGTAATGGGGGACCCCCAAAATGAGGAACCCCCAAACCGAGCCCCTCCCCCCCCCCCCGCTCCTTCTCCCCATCCCCCCTAAATCCCCCTCCCCCCCTTCATTTTGGGGGTCCCGTCCTGGCCATTCCCAGGGGCTCCCTCATTATTGGGGTCTCTCTTTGTGGGAATCCCCCTTTATTGGGGTCCCTCATTTTGGGGGTCCTTAATTTTGGGGGTCACCCATTGTTTGGGGTCCCTCCATATGGGGATCCCCCATTATCAGGGTCTTTAATTATGGGGATCCCCTATTATTGGGGTCCCCCATTATGGAATCCCACCCTTGTGGGCACCCCCAGAATGAGGAATCCCCGCAAGGAGAGACCCCAATAATGGGGGACCCCAAAACGAGGGACCCCCACAAGGAGGGACCCCCCGACCCCCACACCGAGGGGTCCCCAAACTGCTGCACCCCCTGGGGGATCCCCACACCTGACCCCCCCCCCCCTTTTAGAGGATCCCCCGAACTTTCGGGGGGCTCTCCCCAATTTGGGGGACCCCCGGCTCAGCCTGGGCTGCTCCCCCCTCAAATTCCGGGGTTCCAGACTCCTAAAAAGCCCCCCCAAAACCCCGCGATCCTGATGGGGGTCGGGGGTCCCGGGATTCCGGGGGTCCCCGAGGGTCGGGACCGGGGGTCGGTGCCACCCGCGGGTCGGGGGTCCCGGGGCTCCCCGGGATTTGGGGGTCGCGACCTGGGCTCGGTGGTCCCGGGGGTCCCCGGTCTCGGTCCCCAAGGGTCGCTGCCCGGTGCCACCGGAGGGTCGGGGGTCCCGGGGATGCCCAGGGCTCGGTCCCGGTGGTCCCGGGGGTCTCCCGGGTCGTGCCCCGGGGGTCGCTGCCTGGTGGCGCTCGGGGGTCCCGGGGGAGGGCGGTACCGGGGGCTCCTCACCTGCTGCTCGCTCCCGGGGCTCCCGGGGCTCACTCGGGGTCCGGTCCCGGTGCTCCCGGGGGGGTTTCTGGGGGTCCCGGCGGTCCCGGCGGTACCGGGGTCAGTCTCGGTGGTCCCGGGGTGGATCCCGGCTGGATGCCGGTGGTCCCGGTCGGTGCCGGTGGTCCCGGCGGTGGCGGTGCCGGGGGTGGATCCCGGTGGTCCCGGCGGTCCCGGGGATGCTGTCGGTGGTCCCGGGGGTGATGCCGGTGGTCCCGGGGGTGATGCCGGTGGTCCCTGCGGTCCCGGTCGGTGCCGGTGGCCCCGCGCGGTGGCGGTGCCGGTACCGGGGTTCAGTCTCGGTGGTCCCGGGGTGGATCCGCGGTGGTCTCCACCGGGGATGCTGTCGGTGGTCCGCGGGGGTGTGCCGGTGGTCCCGGGGGGTGATGCCGGTGGTCCGGGGGTGATAGCCGTGTCCCTGCGGTCCCGTCGGTGCCGGTGGCCCGCGCGGTGGCGGTGCCGGTACGGGGCTGCGCGCGGCGCGCGGAGCCTTAATTGGTAACGAGCGGCTGCGAGCGCCCGCCCCGGGGGGGCGCGGGGGGGGGCCGGGCGGCGGGGGGGGCGGGTGGGCTCCGGGGGGGTTTGGGGAGGGGCTGGGGGGGATTTGGGGGGGGTCACGGGACCCATAAAGCGGAGGGGGATTTGGGGTGGGGGGACGGCCGCCCTGGGGGGATTGGGGGCGTGGGGGACTGCGGGGGGGCTGGGGGAAGGGGGGGATTATGGGGGGGGGGGGTTATGGGTCAGGGTGAATTTTGGGGGTCATGGGGTGGGATGGGGTCTGGGAGACCCCCGGGGGGAATTTTGGGGGGGGCTGGGGCTTAAGAGGGGGCGGGTGGGGGAGGGTTGGAGGGGGAGTCAGGAGGATTTTAATGGGGGGGGGGAGCCCGCTTATAGGGTGGGGGGTTGGGATTTCACCCTATGGGGTGAAGGGAATTTGGGGCAGGGGGGATTTGGGGAGGATCCTGGGGGGTTTTGGGGTGGGGGGGATTTGGGGGGGTCCATAGGGTGGGGGGTCAGGGGGGGCTGTAGGGCAACACGGGGGTCCCTTAGGGGCTCACAGGGCCCTATGGGATCCTATGGGGCAGGAGGGACCCCCGGGGGGCATCACAGGATCCTATGGGGGTCACGGGGCCCTATGGGGCTCTATGGGGTCTCACGGGGTTCTATGGGGTGTCATGGGTCCCTATGGGGCATCACAGGATCCTATGGGGGGTCGTGGGGCTCTATAGGGTTCTATGGGGTTCTATGGGGTGTCACGGGGTCCTATGGGGCTCTATGGGGTTCTATGGGGTTTAACAGAGTTCCATAGGGCTCCATAGGGTTCCCCAGGTCCCTGTAGGGCACTCTGGGGTTCTAGAGGGTTCCAGGGGGTTCTATGGGGTTCCTATAGGGTTCTATGGGGTCCCCCAGGGCTCTGTGGGGTTCTATGGGGCTCTATGGGGTTTTACAGGATTCCATGGGGTTCCATAGGGCTCTATGGGGTTCCAGAAGGTTCTATGGGGTCCCCCAGGGCTCTATGGGGTTCTAGAGGGTTCCGTGGGGTTCTGGAAGGTTCTGAAGGCCCCTTTAGGGTCCCTCCCCTCCCCCATCCCGGCCTCAGGAAGTCGCCGCGGCCCCGGAAGCTCCGGACGGGCCCCGATAACGGGAGGGGAAATGGGGGCGTTAATTAGGGGTTAATTATAGGGTTAATTAAGGAAAGGGTCCTTATCAGGGGCTTCCCGGGGGCCAATTGTGGGGTTAATTAAGGAAAGGGTCACTTTAGGGGTTAATTAAGGGGGGTTCATTAGGGTGGGAGTTCCGGGGGGGTTCATTATGGGGTTAATTAATGAGGGCTTAATTAACAGGGGGTTCATTAACGGGGGGGTCTGGGGCTTAATGAGGCAGTAAATTAAAGGGGAATCATTAACAAGGAGCTCATTAATGAGGTTTTAATTACAGCGGCGCTAACGGTGCTAATGAACCTGGCCAGGTCGGGACCACGCCCACACCTGGGCCACACCCACCCCGTGTCACACCCCCAGGTCACACCTGGGCCACACCCACCCCGTGTCACACCCCCAGGTCACACCTGGGCCACACCCACCCCGTGTCACACCCCCAGGCCACACCTGGGCCACACCCACCCCGTGTCACACCCCCAGGTCACACCTGGGCCACACCCACCCCGTGTCACACCCCCAGGCCACACCTGGGCCACACCCACCCCGTGTCACACCCCCAGGCCACACCTGTCACCTCTTGGGCGGGGTCAGGGACACGCCCACACCCAGGCCACGCCCCCAAGGCCACACCCACACCTGGGCCACACCCAGGGTCACACCTGGGCCACCCTCAAGGCCACACCCACCCGTGTCACCTCCCCTGTGTCACACCCACACCTCTGACACTCCCCCAGGGCCACGCCCACACCTGGGCCACCCCCCCCAGGTCACACCCGTGTCACCCTCAAGGCCACGCCCACCCGAGGGCCACGCCCCCAGGGCCACACCCCCACCTGTGTCACCCCTCCCCCACAAATGACAGCACACGAGTGACATCCAAAAGAGCCGTGTTGGACCCGGAACGTGTCACACACCTGGGCAGGTGTGACAGCGACACCTGGGACACTGTCAGAGACACCTGGGACACACCCAGGGACAGGTGGGACACACCCAGGGACACCTGGGACACACCCAGGGACAGGTGGGACACACCCAGGGACAGGTGTGACACACCCAGGGACACCTGGGACACACCCAGGGACAGGTGGGACACACCCAGGGACAGGTGTGACACCTGGAACCGCCGTGTTGGACCCGAAATGTGTCACACACCTGGCCAGGTGTGACAGGGACACCTGGGGCACACCCAGGGACACCTGGGACACACTCAGACACCGTCACCTGTGTCACCCCCGTGTCACCCCCATCCTCGATGTCTCCGGGGCAGTGCCACAGCCCCGAGTCCGTCCCCAGGTGTGGCACAGGTGTGGCACTCCCTCACAGGTGTCCCCAGGTGTCCCCTCCGTGTCACACCTGAGGCCACCAGGTCCCGCCACACCTGCAAAGAGACCCCTGGCTCACACCTGGGGGGGCTTTTGGGGACATTTTGGGGACATTTCCGCCCTTCCCATTTTTTTTAGGATTTCTTTCCCCCCCATCCCGATTTTTTTTAGGATCCCCCCCACCCCCACCCCGCTTTTTTTGGGAATTCTTTTTCCCCAAAATAATTTTCTTTAGGATTTCCCTCCCATTTTTTTAGGATCAATTCCTCCTCTCCCCACCCCCTCCCCATAATTTTTAGGAATTTTTCCCCTTTTTAGGACTTTTTTACCCCCCCCCCATTTTTTTAGGATTTATTTCCCCCCCCACTTTGGGTTTTTTTTTAGGATTTTCCCCCCTTTTCTTTTTAGGATTTCTTTCCCATTCCCCCTCCCCCCAATTTTTTTGGGATCATCCCCCCTTTTTTTAGGATTTTTTTTCCTTTTTTAGGATTCCCCCCCCCCCCCCATTTTTTAGGATTCTCCCCCATTTTTAAAGATTTTTTCCCCTTTTTAGGATTTTCCCCTCCTTTTTAGGATCCTCCCCAATCCCCACTTCCCGCCAGTGGAGATCACCCTCTATTTTCCACCCCCATCCCAAACCCCCCTGAAATCCCAAAATCCCCAAATCCTCCCATTTACATCCCGATGATCTCATCCCACCTGGAATTCCAGGCTGGGAAAGGGGGACATTAAGGGAGACATCAAGGGGGGGCAGTGGCCAATCTGCAGAGGCGGGACCCCCTCCTTTTCCCTCCTCCCCCCCCCTTCATCCAGGGGATGGAATTTTGGAATTTCGGAATCCGGGCTGAGTCACGGCGGCTCCGGGATAAACACGGGATCCGCTGCCCTTATAGGGCCCGAAAAGCACCGGGACCCCCCCGGCAGGGCCCCCCCCCGATCCCAAAAATAAATCCCAGGAATTTGGGAGGTCCCAAGGGATCCCCCCCCCCCCCATCCATGAAAATCCTAAAAATCCTCCCCCCCAAAACAAAAATTCCCACCCCAAAAACTCACCGGGAATGGTTCAGTCCGGGGGGGGCTGGAAGCGATGGGAGAGGGGGGGGATTTGGGGTTCTGGGGGGGGGGGATAAAAAGGGTTAAAAGGGACCCCCCCCTCATCCTAAAAATCCCATAAATTCACCTCGATCCCATAAACCCATCCCAATCCTAAAAATTCACCCCAATCCTAAAAAT
>JAVTVJ010006220.1:0-11388 GCA_034509425.1 Eopsaltria australis
AAGAGAACTCTGCCCCCCACTTTCTTGATGTCAGTTTGGAGGAGGGTTTTGGCCCTGCAAGGGCAGCCAGGGTCCTTTTTGGTGGCAGCTTGGGTCTGCGAGGAATCTTAATCCATGCGGAATTTCAGCATGCGGCTGTCAACTCCCAGATATGTGGCCTTCGATGCAAACAATGGCGCATTTCCATGTGAAAGAAAACTCAGTCCCCCAGATGCACGATGCCAGTTTTTAGGAGGCATTTAGCCCTACAATTGCAGCCAGAGTTCTACCTGATGGCAGCTTGGGTCTGGGAAGGATCTTGATCCATGCGGCATTTCAGGTGGCGTCCGGTGTTGCTTTCCCCCAGCCTGGAAAAGAAACTCGAGATCATTTTAGCAAGGAGGTAATATAAAAGGGGATCTTTATTTTTAAGGTCTTCAGGAGCAGTTATGGAAAGGTGTCCATAAAAGCCCAGCCCCTCCAGGGGTGAGTACATATTTATAGCTTTAGGAAATTAGCATAATTGATAAGAGCACAATAAGGAGAACAAGTGGCGATTCAAATTCCCTCAGGTCCACGCCCTTCCCTGGAGCCCCTCTCAGCACTGGCTGCACTCTGCTTATGATAATGTACCTCAGAGTTGGTCTCGGCCTTGGTTCCCAGGAAGAACTGAGATAGGACAGGGCCTTGCAACCCCCTGGGGCTTGGAGCTCTGGAATTTGTTTTGTCTTTCTGCTTAGGGAAAGGCTATGGAAAGGTACTGGGAAAACTAGCTATTAATATAGTAGGCTACAGAGCCACAAAAATATGTGCAGAGAGTACAGAGAACATATAAAAGAAAAAAGGCAGAAACCAAACGGCATCATTCCACCCTTTTTTAGAGACTAACCAGACTCTGTCTTGTCTAGTCTCTACTCTGCATTCAACCATACCTCTGGTTTATACAACTGGCTATCCCACTAGTTGTTACACAGATGCTAATTATAACTACAGTTACTATGAACATTTTTTTTATCTAGGTTCAGTTTGGTAACCATGAAGTGAGTGTACTGAAGATATTCAAGGTTCA
The DNA here is from genome assembly GCA_034509425.1 of Eopsaltria australis. Taxonomy (NCBI): domain Eukaryota; kingdom Metazoa; phylum Chordata; class Aves; order Passeriformes; family Petroicidae; genus Eopsaltria; species Eopsaltria australis. The sequence continues at coordinate 1,049 of JAVTVJ010006220.1, forward strand.
GTAAGCTCTTTTGAGAGTTACTTGGTGTAGAATTTGAGTTTGCTTTCAAATTTCAACCAAATTTCTAAAAAAAAATTTTCATTCAGATTTGCATAAGAACAACAACTAGTGTTAATGATTTTGTGGCTAGTAGGAAATTAAGAGCTATTTTGTTTTGTCAACAGCCTTTAATATGATTAAACATTACATTTGGAATCACAGCTCCATGGGCACAGGCCCAATCTTTATCTTGGGGCAAACTTACCAGGCCAGATTCTCAACTTTGACAAGTTGTCCTTATGAAGAGCTTTTGGATACATTTTGGACTAGAGTTACATGCAAATTTTAGGACCAAATTTGAATCACGGTTACCAACTGTACAGATAAGAGGTAAAAAAGAACAGTTTAAATCATATCATCTCAATTTGTATCAGTCTCTGTTTTCTGGCTGTCTATGGAGCAGACGTCTTCTTAACTCTGGAGCAGTGAATTCAAGGCTCTCTGCCAGCAGCTTTGCATTTGGTGAGGGTAGTCAGGACTTGGAATGACTCTTTTTACTTAGCTCGTAAGATTACTGTCCCTTCATTCAACATAGACTCAGTCTCTAGGCTTGAATAGTTGCTAGTCTTCCTTCCTTCTAGATGAATTTGCTCAGTTCTAGATCTTTCATTGATAATCAGTTTTAGCTTTTTTGTGTGTACATTGATGGTAACATTTCTCATGGTTACCTGGTTGTGTTCGTATGCATAACCTGTTTTGTTGCCTCTCGCATAAGCTGGCTCTCATCTGCATAACAGCCAGGCTGGCACATTTTCAGGTCTGCTCTGGCTGATAGGCTTCTTCCATGGTCTGCAAACAGTCAGACTTAAATACATTATCAGTTAGTGCTGGGAACAGACATACTAGGATTGACAGCAAACGTTTTCAGAATAACATTATCCAGTTTCAGTAGGATGGCATAGGGTCCATGTCTTCTATGTTCACAGAACAAACTTACAGTGGGTTGCATGCAACTGTTGGATGTATCAATTCTTGGCTGCTGGTTGGATGCAGCAATTTCAGTTGCTGACTGCCCTAGTTCTCCAGTTTCAGGATTATTTTACATAATAGTAAAGAGTCCTTGGTCTTTTTTACTCACAAGGATACAGGAGAAGGTCTTTTACAATTTTAACTCAGTAAACCATTCTAAGATATTTGTTAACACAGGACTCTGCTTACTTATAGCATGGTTTAAGGGAGCCTAAAAACGGCTTCTTGTTCTTTGGGCTCGGTGTTTCCCTTTTGAGTGCTTACCAGAGCAGACAAAGAGCGCTCGCTGCCCTCGCACGGCCGGGACGGGCGCGGCATGCGGGCACCCCCGCCCAGGGGCACCCCCGGCTCGCCCGCGCTCGGCCCGTGCTGCTGCTCACAGCGGCTCTCGGGTGTCCTTAAAACAAGCTCGTTACTGTGGAAAGTGCGATAGGGCCGGTCCTGCTCTTAGATCTCACACTCCCGGCCCGCTCTGGGCCGGTGCGGGCGGGGCCCAGGAGCAGCGAGCGAGCCAGGCCGTGGCCGCGCAGCGGCGGCCCCGCCTCCGCCAGAGCAGGGCCGAAGCAGCGCAGCGGCAGCCCCGGTGCCGGTTCGCTTCCTGGGACCGCTCCCCCGCGCATCCGCCGGCCGTGACCAGGGCAATGGTAGGAATCACCTCCGCCCCTCTCAGAGCGGCTGGTGCCCCGCTTCTGTCACGGGGGAGTGACCGCCCTGCTCGCGGAGCCGTCCCGGAAGTCCGGGAGTCGCCCTTGCCTTAAAATCTTGGAAAAACTTTTTACAGATGGAACATAGAAAGTGGGGGCTTCTCCCCCTTCCTTACAATGGTGCGAACCGAGCTTTCTCGGCCGTTCCACAAAACTTGCTGGAAGCGAGGATCTCTCCCTCGCCTCCCACTAAGGAGCAGGCTGGACACCCAGCCTCTCCACAGACCTGTAGGAAGCGAGGATTTCTCACTCGCCTCCCACCAAGAAGCAGGCTGGGCACCCAGCCGCTCCACAAACCTGTAGGAAGTGGGAATCTCTCCCCAGCCTCCAACCAAGAGAGGCTGGACAGCGTCCACAAACCTGTGGAATGAATCTCTCCCAGCCCCCACCAGGGGCAGGCTGGACACCCAGCCGCTCCACATACCTGTAGGAAGTGGGAATTTCTCCCCAGCCTCCCACCAAGGAGCAGGCTGGACACCCAGCCGCTCCACAAACCTGTAGGAAGCGGGGCCCATCCCCCACCTCCTACCAAGAAGCAGACCAGGCCTCCCCCGGCCGCTCCATGCCCAGATGTCTCCAGGCAGCTTTCAATTCAAAACTCGCATGTGCTAAACATGAAATAAACTTTCGCACTGTGATTTGCTTTTCTCTACCAGTGAACAATCTCAGCCGAGATCACACACCCGCCTCCTCCCCACCAGCCAATCTCTGGGGCAGGTTGGAAAATCGGCAACAGGAAAAACTTTGAGAAATGATTTCAAAAGCAAATTTTCTCACCACCACGCCAGGTTGTCCTGGGATTGCTAACAATTACTGACTTTAAACAGATACACAATACATAAACAATACACACACATACAAACTACACACTACACAACAAAAAGAACCACCTTTATACTACCTCCTGTGGGATCTTGGAACCATGGTGTCTCGACCTCAGGCCCGTGGCAGGGAATTCTTTAGATTGCTGTCAGAAAGGAATTCCTTGCAGGATTTTTTCGGTCCAGAGGAAGGGTACCAGGTTCTCGTGTCCCTTCTGGGTGTGCCAAATAACTGTTGCCTTTTCCCCCAGCCTGGAAAAGAAACTCGAGATCATTTTAGCAAGGAGGTAATATAAAGGGGATCTTTATTTTGAAGGTCTTCAGGAGCAGTTATGGAAAGGTGTCCATAAAAGCCCAGCCCCTCCAGGGGTGAGTACATATTTATAGCTTTAAGGAAATTAGCATAATTGATTAAGAGCACCAATAAGGAGAACAAGTGGCGATTCAATTCCCCCTCAGGTCCAGCCCCTTCCCTGGAGCCCCCCTCTCAGCAATGGCTGCACTCTGCTTATGAAAATGTACCTCAGAGTTGTTCTCGGCCTTGGTTCCCAGGAAGAACTGAGATAGGACAGGGCCTTGCAACCCCCTGGGGCTTGGAGCTCTGGAATTTGTTTTGTCTTTCTGCTTAGGGAAAGGCTATGGAAAGGTACTGGAAAATCTAGCTATTAATATAGTAGGCTACAGAGCCACAAAAATATGTGCAGAGAGTACAGAGAACATATAAAAGAAAAAAGGCAGAAACCAAACCGCATCACCGGGAGCACAGTGCCTTAGGGCCGGGACACAAAAAGTGTCCCTTTTCTCTGAGAAAGAGAACTCTGCCCCCCAGTTTCTTGATGTCAGTTTGGAGGAGGGTTTTGGCCCTGCAAGGGCAGCCAGGGTCCTTGTAGGTGGCAGCTTGTGTCTGCGAGGAATCTTAATCATTGCGGAATTTCAGCATGAGGCTGTCAACTCCCAGATATGTTGCTTTCGATGCAAACATGGCGGCATTGTCCATGTGAAAAGAAACTCAGTCCCCAGATGCATGATGCCAGTTTTTAGGAGGCATTTTAGCCCTAATTTGCAGCCAGAGTTAGTGTTGCAGCTGGTCTGGGAAGGACTTGATCCATGCGGCATTCAGTGGTGTCCGGGAAAGTGCCTTAAGGGCCGGGACAACAAAAAAGTGTCCCTTTCTCTGAGAAAGATAGCTCTGCCCGTTTCTTGATGTCAGTTTGAGGAGGTTTTGGCCCTGCAAGGGCAGCCAGGGTCCTTCTCGGTGGCAGCTTGGGTCTGTGAGGGATCTTGCTCCATGCGGAATTTGAAGAGGCGGCAGTCGACTCCCAGACAGGGGGCCTACGATACATATGATGGCACTTTTCACGTGAAAGAAAACTTAGGCCCCCAGATTTATGATGTCGGTTTGGTGGAGGGTTTTAGCCCTACAAATGCAACCAGAGTCCTGGTTGATGGCAGCTTGCGTCAGAGAATAATCTTGATCCATACGGAATTTCAGGTGGTGTCCGGGAGCAGAGTGCCTTAGGGCCGGGACACAAAAAGTGTCCCTTTTCTCTGAGAAAGAGAATCTGCCCCCCAGTTTCTTGATGTCAGTTTGGAGGAGGGTTTGGCCCTGCAAGGGCAGCCCGGATCCTGTTGGGTGCAGCTTGGGTCTGCGAGGAATCTTGATCCATAACGAATATCAGGAGAGCAGGGAGCACAGTGCTTAGGGCCGGGACAGAAATGCCCTTTTCTCTTGAGAAAGAGAACTCTGCCCATTTCTTGATGTAGTTTGGAGAGTTTTGGCCGCAGGAGCCAGGGCCTTGTTGGGCAGCTTGGGGTCTGCGAGGAATCTTAATCCATGCGAATTTCAGCATGCGGCTGTAACTCCGCAGATATGTGGCCTCGATGCAACATAACAATGGCGCATTCCATGTGAAGAAAATCAGTCCCCAGATGCATGATGCCAGTTTTAGGGAGCATTTTAGCCCTACAATGCAACCAGAGTCCTGGTTGATGGCAGCTTGCGTCAGCGAATAATCTTGATTCATACGGAATTTCAGGTGGCGTCCGGGAGCGAAGTGCCTTAGGGCCGGGACACAAAAAGTGTCCCTTTTCTCTGAGAAAGAGAACTCTCACCCCAGTTTCTTGATGTCAGTTTGGAGGAGGTTTTGGCCCACCAAGACCCAGCCAGTGTCCTAGTCGATGGCAGCTTGGTTCTGCGAGGGATCTTGCTCCATGCGGAATTTGAAGAGGCGGCAGTCGACTCCCAGACATGGGGCCTACGATACAAATGATGGCACTTTTCCACGTGAAAGAAAACTTAGGCCCCCAGATTCATGATGTCGGTTTGGTGGAGGTTTTGGCCCTACAAATGCAACCAGAGTCCTGGTTGATGGCATCTTGCGTCAGCGAATAATCTTGATCCATACGGAATTTCAGGTGGCGTCCGGGAGCAGAGTGCCTTAGGGCCAGGACACAAAAAGTGTCCCTTTTCTCTGAGAAAGAGAACTCTGCCCCCAGTTTCGTGATGTCAGTTTGGAGGAGGGTTTTGGCCCTGCAAGGGCAGCCAGGGTCCTTGTCGGTGGCTGCTTGGGTCTGCGAGGAATCTTGATCCATCAGGAATATCAGGAGGAAGCAGGGAGCACAGTGCCTTAGGGCCGGGACACAAAATGTGTCCCTTTTCTCTGAGAACTCCTTTGGTTTCTTGATGTCAGTTTGGAGGAGGGTTTTGGCCCTGCAAGGGCAGCCAGGGTCCTTGTCGGTGGCAGCTTGGGTCTGCGAGGAATCTTAATCCATGCGGAATTTCAGCATGCGGCTGTCAACTCCCAGATATGTGGCCTTCCATACAAACAATGGCGCTTTTCCATGTGAAAGAAAACTCAGTCCCCCAGATGCATGATGCCAGTTTATAGGAGGCATTTAGCCCTACAATTGCAGCCCGAGTTCTAGTTGATGGCAGCTTGGGTCTGGGAAGGATCTTGATCCATGCGGCATTTCAGGTGGCGTCCGGTGTTGCCTTTTCCCCCAGCCTGGAAAAGAAACTCGAGATCATTTTAGCAAGGAGGTAATATAAAAGGGGATCTTTATTTTGAAGGTCTTTAGGAGCAGTTATGGAAAGGTGTCCATAAAAGCCCAGCCCCTCCAGGGGTGAGTACATATTTATAGCTTTTAGGAAATTAGCATAATTAAGAGCACCAATAAGGAGAACAAGTGGCGATTCAATTCCCCCTCAGGTCCAGCCCCTTCCCTGGAGCCCCCCTCTCAGCACTGGCTGCACTCTGCTTATGAAATGTACCTCAGAGTTGTTCTCGGCCTTGGTTCCCAGGAAGAACTGAGATAGGACAGGGCCTTGCAACCCCCTGGGGCTTGGAGCTCTGGAATTTGTTTTGTCTTTCTGCTTAGGAAAAGGCTATGGAAAGGTACTGGAAAAACTAGCTATTAATATAGTAGGCTACAGAGCCACAAAAATATGTGCAGAGAGTACAGAGAACATATAAAAGAAAAAAGGCAGAAACCAAACGGCATCATTTCCCCCTTTTTTAGAGACTAACAAGACTCTGTCTTGTCTAGTCTCTACTCTGCATTCAACCATACCTCTGGTTTATACAACTGGCTCTCCCTTTTTCGTTATTACACAGATACTAATTATAACTGAGTTACTATGAACATTCTTTTATCTAGGTTCAGTTTGGTAACCATGAAGTGAGTGTACTGAAGATATTCAAGGTTCAGTAAGCTCTTTTGAGAGTTACTTGGTGTAGAATTTGAGTTTGCTTTCAAATTTCAACCAAATTTCTAAAAAAATTTTCACTTGGATCTGCATAAGAACAACAACCAGTATTAATGATTTTGTGGCTAGTAGGAAATTAAGAGCCATTTTGTTTTGTCAACAACCTTTAATATGATAAAACATTACATTTGGAATCACAGCTCCATGGGCACAGGCCCAATCTTTATCTTGGGGCAAAACTTACCAGGCCAGATTCTCATATCCAATACCACTTTGACAAGTTGTCCTTATGAAGAGCTTTTGGATATATTTTGGACTAGAGTTACATGCAAATTTTGGGATAGAATTTGAATCTGATTTTCAACTGTATACAGATAGGGGTACAAAAGAACAGTTTAAATCATATCATCTCAATTTGTATCAGTCTCTGTTTTCTGGCTGTCTATGGAGCAGACGTCTTCTTAACTCTGGAGCAGTGAATTCAGGCTCTCTGCCAGCAGCTTTGGATTTGGTGAGGGTAGTCAGGACTTGGAATGACTCTTTTTACTTAGCTCATAAGATTACTGTCCCTTCATTCAACATAGACTCAGTCTCTAGGCTTGAATAGTTGCTAGTCTTCCTTCCTTCTAGATGACTTTGCTCAGTTCTAGATCTTTCATTGATATAATCAGTTCAGCCTTTTGTGATGGCACATTTGATGGTAACACTTTTCTCATGGTTACCTGGTTCGTGGTTGTTACTGCATAACCTGTCTTTTGTTTGCCATCTCGCATGAAGCTGCTCTCATCTACATACAGCTCCCAGGCTGGCACATCTTTCAGGTCTGCTCTGCTGGAATAGGCTTCTTCCATGGTCTGCAAACAGTCAGACTTAAATACATTATCAGTTAGTGCTGGGAACAGACATACTAGGATTGACAACAAACGTTTTCAGAATAACATTATCCAGTTTTTCAGTAGCATGGCATAGGGTCCATGTCTTCTATGTTCACAGAAGAAACTTACAGTGGGTTGCATGCAACTGTTGGATGTATCAATTCTTAGCTGCTGGTTGGATGCAGCAATTTTCAGTTGCTGACTGCCCTAGTTCTCCAGTTTCAGGATTATTTTACATAATAGTAAAGAGTCCTTGGTCTTTTTTACTCACAAGGATACAGGAGGTCTTTTACAAATTTAACTCAGTAAACCATTCTAAGATATTTGTTAACACAGGACTCTGCTTACTTATAGCATAGTTTAAGGGAGCCTAAAAACGGCTTCTTGTTCTTTGGGCTCGGTGTTTCCCTTTTGAGTGCTTACCAGAGCAGACAGAGCGCTCGCTGCCCTCGCACGGCCGGGGACGGGCGCGGCATGCGGGCACCCCCGCCCAGGGGCACCCCCGGCTCGCCCGCGCTCGGCCCGTGCTGCTGCTTACAGCGGCTCTCGGGTGTCCTTAAAACAAGCTCGTTACTGTGGAAAGTGCGATAGGGCCGTTCCTGCTCTTAGATCTCACACTCCCGGCCCGCTCTGGGCCGGTGCGGGCGGGGCCCAGGAGCAGCGAGTGAGCCGGGCCGTGGCCGCGCAGCGGCGGCCCCGCCTCCGCCAGAGCAGGGCCGAAGCAGCGCAGCGGCAGCCCCGGTCCCGGTTCGCTTCCTGGGACCGCTCCCCCGCGCATCCCCGGCCGTGACCAGGGCAATGGCAGGAATCACCTCCGCCCCTCTCAGAGCGGCTGGTGCCCCGCTTCTGTCACGGGGGAGTGACCGCCCTGCTCGCGGAGCCGTCCCGGAAGTCCGGGAGTCGCCCTTGCCTTAAAATCTTAGAAAAACTTTTTACAGATGGACCATAGAAAGTGGGGGCTTCTGCCTTGCCTGGCCAAGTGTGACGGGCTTTCTCGGCGTTCCTGAAACTTGCTGGAGGCAGGATCTCTCCTCACTCCCACTAGGAGCAGGCTGGACACCCAGCCTCTCCACAGACCTGTAGGAAGCGAGGATTTCTCACTCGCCTCCCACCAAGGAGCAGGCTGGGCACCCAGCCGCTCCACAAACCTGTAGGAAGTGGGAATCTCTCCCCAGCTTCCCACCAGGGAGCAGGCTGGGCACCCAGCCGCTCCACAAACCTGTAGGAAGTGGGAATCTCTCCCCAGCCTCCCACCAAGGAGCAGGCTGGACACCCAGCCGCTCCACAAACCTATAGGAAGTGGGAATCTCTCCCCAGCCTCCTGAGGTGAAGCTGGACACCCAACCCGCTCCTACAGAGCCTGGGAAGGCCGGTGCCCATCCCCACCTCCCTACCAAGAAGTAGTCAGGCTCCCCGACGCTCCATACCCAGATGTCTCCAGACCGGCTTTCCAGTTCAAAATTCCTTGTAAATAAACACTAGCACTGTGGGTTGCTTTTCTCACCAGTGAACAATCTCAGCGGAATCACACACCCGCCTCCTCTACCAGCCCGATCTCTAGAGGCAGTTTGGAAAATGTCCCAAACATGGGAAAAACTTGAGAAATGATTTCAAACAAATTTTCTCTCCACCACGCCAGGTTGTCCTGGGATCGCTAACAATTACTGGCTTTAAACAGATACACAATACATAAACAATACACACACATACAAACTACACACTACACAACGAAAAGAACCACCTTTATACTACCTCCTGTGGGATCTTGGAACCATGGTGTCTCGACCTCAGGCCCGTGGCAGGGAATTCTTTAGATTGCTGTCAGAAAGGAATTCCTTGCAGGATGTTTTCGGCCCAGAGGAAGGGTACCAGGTTCTCGTGTCCCTTCTGGGTGTGCCAAATAACTGTTGCCTTTTCCCCAGCCTGGAAAAGAAACTCGAGATCATTTTAGCAAGGAGGTAATATAAAAGGGGATCTTTATTTTGAAGGTCTTCAGGAGCAGTTATGGAAAGGTGTCCATAAAAGCCCAGCCCTCCAGGGGTGAGTACATATTTATAGCTTTTAGGAAATTAGCATAATTGATTAAGAGCACCAATAAGGAGAACAAGTGGCGATTCAATTCCCCCTCAGGTCCAGCCCCTTCCCTGGAGCCCCCTCTCAGCACTGGCTGCACTCTGCTTATGAAAATGTACCTCAGAGTTGTTCTCGGCCTTGGTTCCCAGGAAGAACTGAGATAGGACAGGGCCTTGCAACCCCCTGGGGCTTGGAGCTCTGGAATTTGTTTTGTCTTTCTGCTTAAGGAAAGGCTATGGAAAGGTACTGGAAAAACTAGCTATTAATATAGTAGGCTACAGAGCCACAAAAATATGTGCAGAGAGTACAGAGAACATATAAAAGAAAAAAGGCAGAAACCAAACTGGCATCACGGAGCACACACAGTACTTAGGGGCAGGACAAAGAAGTGTCCCTTTTCTCTGAGAAAGAGAACTCTGTCCCCCAATTTCTTGATGTCAGTTTGGAGGAGGGTTTTGGCCCTGCAAGGGCAGCCAGGGTCCTTCTTGGTGGCAGCTTGGGTCTGCGAGGAATCTTAATCATGCGGAATTTCAGCATGCGGCTGTCAACTCCCAGATATGTGGCCTTCGATACAAACAATGGCGCTTTTCCATGTGAAAGAAAACTCAATCCCCCAGATCCATGATGCCAGTTTTTAGGAGGCATTTAGCCCTACAATTGCAGCCAGAGTTCTAGTTGATGGCAGCTTGGGTCTGGGAAGGATCTTGATCCGTGCGGCATTTCAGGTGGCGTCCGGGAGCAGGTGTGGGCAGGACACAGATGTCCCTTTCTAGAAGATAGCTCTACCCCAGACTGCTGATGTCCAGTTTGGAGGTTTGGCCTGCAAGAGTGTGACAGCCAGTGTCCTAGTCGGTGGCAGCTTGGGTCTTCGAGGAATCTTGCTCCATGAGGAATTTGAAGAGGCAGCAGACGACTCCCAGACATGGGGCCTACGATACATATGATGGCAGTTTTCCACGTGAAAGAAAACTTATGGCCCCAGATTCATGATGTCGGTTTGGTGGAGGGTTTTAGCCCTACAAATGCAAGCAGAGTCCTGGTTGATGGCGGCTTGCGTCAGCGAATAATCTTGATCCATCTGGAATTTCAGGTGGCGTCCGGGAGCACAGTGCCTTAGGACAGGGACACAAAAAGTGTCCCTTTTCTCTGAGAA
>JAVTVJ010006232.1:0-11980 GCA_034509425.1 Eopsaltria australis
CCAAAATCCCCCAAATTCACCCCAAAATCCCACTTCAGGTGCCCCTAAACCCCTCAGGGATCCCCAAAATCCACCAAATTCACCCCACAATCCCCCATATTCTACCTGGGACCCCCATCATCCCCTACATTTCCCCCCAAAGCCCTCAGATCGCCTCAAAACCCACTGCGTTAGCGCCACCTAGTGGCCGGGAGGTCTCAGTGCCTGCCGGGCTAGAGCCAGGCCGAGCAGGAGCTGCGCATGCGCCGCCTGCTGGGGGAGGAGTCGCCCGTCAGGCCACGCCCCTGGGGGCGGGGCAGCGGACGCTATGCAAATGAGGCGGCCTTAGATGGGAAAAATGAGCAACTATGGAAAAGATGGCTGAAAATGGAGGAAAATGCGGTTTTTAGGGGGGAAACGGGGATCTGGGGGCAGTTTGGGAGGATTTGGGGAAAATTGGGGCAGTTCTGGGTCATTTTGGGGACTTTTTGGGGAAGTTTTGGGTCATTTTGGGTCTTTTGGAGGGCTTGTGGGAAACACTTGATGCAAATGATGGAAATGCGATTAATTAACGCTGATGGACTCTGCTTTTCATGCAAATGAAGTTTATTGCAAGGGAATTGAATAAGATTTAATTGAATCACGCCTGTATTTATGCCAAAAAATGATGAATATTCACCGACTATACGCAAATGAGGTTGGAGTGTGGATGTTGGTGTTAGGCCACGCCCCTTTTGATTCAAACAAGGCCCCGTGATCACTGGGTGTGGCCACGCCCTTTATGCTAATCAGGGACAAATATGGTCAGCCCAAAACCCCCCAAATTCACCCCAAAATCCTGCTCAGATCCTTCTAAACCCCTCAGGGACCCCCAAAATCCCCCAAATTCACCCCAAAATCCACTTCAGATCCCCCTAAACCGCTCAGGGACACCCAAAATCCCCCAAATTCACCCCAAAATCCACTTCAGGTGCCCCTAAACCCCTCAGGGATCCCAAAAATCCACCAAATTCACCCCACAATCCCCCATATTCTACCTGGGACCCCCATCATCCCCTACATTTCCCCCCAAAGCCCTCAGATCGCCTCCAAACCCACTGCGTAGCGCCAGCTAGTGGCCGGCGAGGTCCTCAGTGCTGCGGGCTAGTACGGCGAGTCAGGAAGGGCTGCGGCATTGAGCGCGCCTGCTGGGGGAGGAGTCGCCCGTTAGGCCACGCCCCTGGGGGCGGGGCCGCGGCTGCTATGCAAATGAGGCGGCCTTAGATGGGAAAAATGAGCAAATATGGAAAAGATGGCTGAAAATGGAGGAAATGCGGTTTTTAAGGGGGAAAAGGGGGATCTGGGGCAGTTTGGGGGGATTTGGGGAAAATTGGGGCAGTTCTGGGTCATTTTGGGGACTTTTTGGAGAAGTTTTGGGTCATTTTGGGTCTTTTGGAGGGCTTGGGGAAACACAATGCAAATGATGGAAATGCGATTGATTAATGCTGATGGACTCCGCTTTTCATGCAAATGAAGTTTATTGCAAGGGAATGAATAAGATTTAATTGAATCACGCCTGTATTTATGCAAAAAAATGATGAATATTCACCGACTATACGCAAATGAGGTTGGAGTGTGGATGTTGGTGTTAGGCCACGCCCCTTTTGATTCAAACAAGGGCCCGTGATCACTGGGTGTGGCCACGCCCTTTATGCTAATCAGGGACAAATATGGCCAGCCAAAAATCCCCATCAAATTCACCCCAAAATCCTGCTCAGATCCTTCTAAACCCCTCAGGGACCCGCAAAATCCCCCAAATTCACCCCAACATTCGTTTTCAGATCTTCTAAACCTTCAGGGACCCCAAAATCCGCCCAAATTCACCGCCAAAATCCACTTCAGATTCCCTGCTAACCGCTCAGGGACACCCAAATCCCCCAATTCACCAGCGAAAATCCCTTCAGGTGCCCTAAACCTCTCAGGGATCCCTAAAAATCCACAAATTCACCCCAACAATCGCCCATATTCTTACCTGGACCCCCATCATCGCGCGCCTACTTCCGCCCCACTAAGCCGCTCAGATTGGTCAAAACCACTGGCGTTATGCGGGCACTAGTGGCGGGAGGTCTCAAGATGCTGCCGGGCTAGAGCCAGGCCGAGCAGGAGCTGCGCATGCGCCGCCTGCTGGGGGAGGAGTCGCCCGTCAGGCCACGTTCCTGGGGGCGGGGCCGCGGCAGCTATGCAAATGAGGCGGCCTTAGATGGGAAAAATGAGCAAATATGGAAAAGATGGCTGAAAATGGAGGAAAATGCGGTTTTTAGGGGGGAAAAGGGGATCTGGGGGCAGTTTGGGGCGATTTGGGGAAAATTGGGGCAGTTCTGGGTCATTTTGGGGACTTTTTGGGGAAGTTTTGGGTCATTTTGGGTTTTTTGGAGGGCTTGGGGAAACACTTGATGCAAATGATGGAAATGCGATTAATTAACGCTGATGGACTCTGCTTTTCATGCAAATGAAGTTTATTGCAAGGGAATGAATAAGATTTAATTGAATCACGCCTGTATTTATGCCAAAAAAATGATGAATATTCACCGACTATAACGGCAATGAGGTTGGAGTGTGGATGTTGGTGTTTAGGCCCACGCCCTTTTGATTCAAACAAGGCCCCGTTTGATCACTGGGTGTGGCCACGCGCTTTATGCTATGCAAGGGACAAATATGGTCAGCCAAAATCCCCCAAATTCACCCCAAACTCCACTTCAGATCCTCCTAAACTGCTCAGGGACACCCAAAATCCCCCAAATTCACCCCAAAATCCACTTCAGGTGCCCCTAAACCCCTCAGGGATCCCCAAAATCCACCAAATTCACCCCACAATCCCCCATATTCTACCTGGGAACCCCATCATCCCCTACATTTCCCCCCAAAGCCCTCAGATCGCCTCAAAACCCACTGCGTTTGCGCCACCTAGTGGCCGGAAGGTCTCAGTGCCTGCCGGGCTCGAGCCAGGCCGAGCAGGAGCTGCGCATGCGCCGCCTGCTGGGGGAGGAGTCGCCCGTCAGGCCACGCCTGGGGGCGGGGCGCGGACGGCTATGCAAATAGAGGCGGCTTAGTAATGGGAAGAAAATGAGCAAACTATGGAACAGATGGCTGAAAAGGGAGGAAAATGCGGTTTTTAGGGGGAAACGGGGGATCTGGGGGCAGTTTGGGGGGATTTGGGGAAAATTGGGGCAGTTCTGGGTCATTTTGGGGACTTTTTGGGGAAGTTTTGGGTCATTTTGAGTCTTTTGGAGGGCTTGGGGAACACTTGATGCAAATGATGGAAATGCGATTAATTAACGCTGATGGACTCTGCTTTTCATGCAAATAAAGTTTATTGCAAGGGAATGAATAAGATTTATTTGAATCACGCCTGTATTTTGCAAAAAAATGATGAATATTCACCGACTATACGCAAATGAGGTTGGAGTGTGGATGTTGGTGTTAGGCCACGCCCCTTTTGATTCAAACAAGGCCCCGTGATCACTGGGTGTGGCCACGCCCTTTATGCTAATCAGGGACAAATATGGTCAGCCCAAACCCCCCAAATTCACCCCAAAATCCTGCTCAGATCCTTCTAAACCCCTCAGGGACCCCAAAATCCCTCAAATTCACCCCAAAATCCACTTCAGATCCCCCTAAACCGCTCAGGGACACCCAAAATCCCCCAAATTCACCCCAAAATCCACTTCAGGTGCCCCTAAACCCCTCAGGGATCCCCAAAATCCACCAAATTCACCCAACAATCCCCCATATTCTACCTGGGACCCCCATCATCCCCTACATTTCCCCCCAAAGCCCTCAGATCGCCTCAAAACCCACTGCGTTAGCGGCACCTAGTGGCCGGGAGGTCTCAGTGCCTGCCGGGCTAGAGCCAGGCCGAGCAAGAGATGCGCATGCGCCGCCTGCTGGGGGAGGAGTCGCCCGTCAGGCCACGCCCCTGGGGGCGGGGTCGCGGCCGCTATGCAAATGAGGCGGCCTTAGATGGGAAAAATGAGCAACTATGGAAAAGATGGCTGAAAATGGAGGAAAATGCGTTTTTTATGGGGGAAACGGGGGATCTGGGGGCAGTTTGGGGGGATTTGGGGAAAATTGGGGCAGTTCTGGGTCATTTTGGGGACTTTTTTGGGAAGTTTTGGGTCATTTTGGGTCTTTTGGAGGGCTTGGGGAAACACTTGATGCAAATGATGGAAATGCGATTAATTAACGCTGATGGACTCTGCTTTTCATGCAAATGAAGTTTATTGCAACGGAATGAATAAGATTTAATTGAATCAGCCTGTATTTATGCGCAAAAAATGATGATATTCACCGAGTATACGCAAATGGGTTGGAGTGTGGTATGTTGGTGTTAGGCCAGCCCCTTTTGGATTCAACAAGGCCCGCGTGATGACTGGGTGTGGCGCAGCTTTATGACTAATCAGGGACGAAATATCGGTCAGCCAAACCCCCAACTTCACCGCAAAAATCTGCTCGATCTTCTAAACCTCCGGGAACCCCCAAAATCCCCCAAATTCATCCCAAAATCCGCTTCAGATCCCCCTAAACCGCTCAGGGACACCCAAAATCCCCCAAATTCACCCCAAAATCCACTTCAGGTGCCCCTAAACCCCTCAGGGATCCCCAAAATCCACCAAATTCACCCCACAATCCCCCATATTCTACCTGGGACCCCCATCATCCCCTACATTTCCCCCCAAAGCCCTCAGATCGCCTCAAAACCCACTGCGTTAGCGCCACCTAGTGGCTGGGAGGTCTCAGTGCCTGCTGGGCTCGAGCCAGGCCGAGCAGGAGCTGCGCATGCGCCGCCTGCTGGGGGAGGAGTCGCCCGTCAGGCCACGCCCCTGGGGGCGGGGCCGCGGCCGCAATGCAAATGAGGCGGGCTTAGATGGGAAAAATGAGCAAATATGGAAAAGATGGCTGAAAATGGAGGAAAATGCGGTTTTTAGGGGGGGAACGGGGGATCTGGGGGCAGTTTGGGGGGATTTGGGGAAAATTGGGGCAGTTCTGGGTCATTTTGGGGACTTTTTGGGGAAGTTTTGGGTCATTTTGGGTCTTTTGGAGGGCTTGGGGTAACACTTGATGCAAATGATGGAAATGCGATTAATTAACGCTGATGGACTCTGCTTTTCATGCAAATGAAGTTTATTGCAAGGGACTGAATAAGATTTTAATTGAATCACGCTGTATTTATGGGCAAAAAATGATGAATATTACTCGCGACTATACGCAAATGAGGTGGAAGTGTGGATGTTGGTGTTAGGCACGCTCCGCTTTTTGATTCAAACAAGGCCCCGTGATCACTGGGTGTGGCCACGCCCTTTATGCTAATCAGGGACAAATATGGTCAGCCCAAAACCCCCCAACTTCACACCAAAATCCTGCTCAGATCCTTCTAAACCCGTCAGGGACCCCCAAAATCCCCCAAATTCACCCCAAAGTCCACTTCAGATCCCCCTAAACCGCTCAGGGACACCCAAAATCCCCCAAATTCACCCCAAAATCCACTTCAGGTGCCCCTAAACCCCTCAGGGATTCCCAAAATCCACCAAATTCACCCCACAATCCCCCATATTCTACCTGGGACCCCCATCATCCCCTACATTTCCCCCCAATGCCCTCAGATCGCCTCAAAACCCACTGCGTTAGCGCCACCTAGTGGCCGGGAGGTCTCAGTGCCTGCCGGGCTAGAGCCAGGCCGAGCAGGAGCTGCGCATGCGCCGCCTGCTGGGGGAGGAGTCGCCCGTCAGGCCACGCCCCTGGGGGCGGGGCCGCGGCCGCTATGCCAATGAGGCGGCCTTAGATGGGAAAAATGAGCAACTATGGAAAAGATGGCTGACAATGGAGGAAAATGCGGTTTTTAGGGGGGAAAAGGGGGATCTGGGGGCAGTTTGGGAGGATTTGGGGAAAATTGGGGCAGTTCTGGGTCATTTTGGAGACTTTTTGGGGAAGTTTTGGGTCATTTTGGGTCTTTTGGGAGGGGGCTTTGGGGAACACTTTGATGCAAATGAATGGGAAAGTGCGTTAATTACGCTGATGGCTTCTGCTTTTCATGCAATGAAGTTTATTGGCACGGGAATGAATAAGATTTTCATTGAATGACGCCTGTAATTTATGCCAAAATGATGATATTCACCGACTAAGACGCAAATGAGGTTGGAGTGGTGGGATGTTGGTGTTAGGCAGCCCAACTTTTTGATTCAACAAGGCCCGTGATTCCTGGGTGTGGCACGCGCTTTATGGCTAATAGCGGAAAATATGGTCAAGCCGCACAACCCCCCAAATTCACCGGTCCAACCTGCTCAGATCTCTCTAAACCGCTCGGGACCCCAAAATCCCCCAAATTCACCCCAAAATCACTTCAAGATCCCCTAAACGTCATGGGACACCCAAATCGCCCAAATTTCACCCCAAAATCCACTTCAGGTGCCCCTAAACCCCTCAGGGATCCCCAAAATCCACCAAATTCACCCCACAATCCCCATATTCTACCTGGGACCCCCATCATCCCCTACATTTCCCCCCAAAGCCCTCAGATCGCCTCAAAACCCACTGCGTTAGCGCCACCTAGTGGCCGGGAGGTCTCAGTGCCTGCCGGGCTAGAGCCAGGCCGAGCAGGAGCTGCGCATGCGCCGGCTGCTGGGGGAGGAGTCGCCCGTCAGGCCACGGCCCTGGGGGCGGGGCCGCGGCCGCTATGCAAATGAGCGGCCTTAGATGGGAAAAATGACCAAATATGGAAAAGATGGCTGAAAATGGAGGAAAATGCGGTTTTTAGGGGGAAAAGGGGGATCTGGGGGCAGTTTGGGGGGATTTGGGGAAAATTGGGGCAGTTCTGGGTCATTTTGGGGCCTTTTTGGGGAAGTTTTGGGTCATTTTGGGTCTTTTGGAGGGCTTGGGGAAACACTTGATGCAAATGATGGAAATGTGATTAATTAACGCTGATGGACTCTGCTTTTCATGCAAATGAAGTTTATTGCAAGGGAATGAATAAGATTTAATTGAATCATGCCTGTATTTATGCAAAAAAATGATGAATATTCACCGACTAGACGCAAATGAGGTTGGAGTGTGGATGTTGGTGTTAGGCCACGCCCCTTTTGATTCAGACAAGGCCCCGTGATCACTGGGTGTGGCCACGCCCTTTATGCTAATCAGGGACAAATATGGTCAGCCCAAAACCCCCCAACTTCACCCCAAAATCCTGCTCAGATCCTTCTAAACCCCTCAGGGACCCCCAAAATCCCCCAAATTCACCCCAAAATCCACTTCAGATCCCCCTAAACCGCTCAGGGACACGCAAAATCCCCCAAATTCACCCCAAAATCCACTTCAGGTGCCCCTAAACCCCTCAGGGATGCCCAAAATCCACCAAATTCACCCCACAATCCCCCATATTCTACCTGGGACCCCCATCATCCCCTACATTTCCCCCCAAAGCCCTCAGATCGCCTCAAAACCCACTGCGTTAGCGCCACCTCGTGGCCGGGAGGTCTCAGTGCCTGCCGGCCTAGAGCCAGGCCGAGCAGGAGCTGCGCATGCGCCGCCTGCTGGGGGAGGAGTCGCCCGTCAGGCACGCCCCTGGGCGGGGCCGCGGCCGCTTATGCAAATGAGGCGGCGCTTAGATGGGAAAATGAGGAAACAACTATGGAAAGATGGCTGAAATGGAGGAAAATGCGGTTTTTAGGGGGGAAACGGGGATCTGGGGGAAGTTTTGGTGAGGATTTGGGGAAAATTGGGGCAGTTCTGGTGTCATTTTGGGGAGCTTTTTTGGGGCAGTTTTGGGTCATTTTGGGTCTTTTGGAGGGCTTGGGGAAACACTGGATGCAAATGATGGAAATGCTATTAATTAACGCTGATGGACTCTGTTTTTCATGCAAATGAAGTTTATTGCAAGGGAATGAATAAGATTTAATTGAATCACGCCTGTATTTATGCAAAAATATGATGAATATTCACCGACTAGACGCAAATGAGGTTGGAGTGTGGATGTTGGTGTTAGGCCACGCCCCTTTTGATTCAAACAAGGCCCCGTGATCACTGGGTGTGGCCACGCCCTTTATGCTAATCAGGGACAAATATGGTCAGCCCAAAACCCCCCAACTTCACCCCAAAATCCTGCTCAGATCCTTCTAAACCCCTCAGGGACCCCCAAAATCCCCCAAATTCACCGCAAAATCCACTTCAGATCCCCCTAAACCGCTCAGGGACACCCAAAATCCCCCAAATTCACCCCAAAATCCACTTCAGGTGCCGCTAAACCCCTCAGGGATCCCCAAAATCCACCAAATTCACCCCACAATCCCCCATATTCTACCTGGGACCTCCATCATCCCCTACATTTCCCCCCAAAGCCCTCAGATCGCCTCAAAACCCACTGCGTTAGCGCCACCTAGTGGCCGGGAGGTCTCAGTGCCTGCCGGGCTAGAGCCAGGCCGAGCTGGAGCTGCGCCTGCGCCGCCTGCTGGGGGAGGAGTCGCCCGTCAGGCCACGGCCCTGGGGGCGGGGCCGCGGCCGCTATGCAAATGAGGCGGCCTTAGATGGGAAAAATGACCAACTATAGAAAAGATGGCTGAAAATGGAGGAAAATGCGGTTTTTAGGGGGGGAAAGGGGGATCTGGGGGCAGTTTGGGGGGATTTGGGGAAAATTGGGGCAGTTCTGGATCTTTTTGGGGACTTTTTGGGGAAGTTTTGGGTCATTTTGGGTCTTTTGGAGGGCTTGGGGAAACACTTGATGCAAATGATGGAAATGCGATTAATTAACGCTGATGGACTCTGCTTTTCATGGCAAATAAGTTTATTGAAGGGAATGAATTAAGATTTAATTGAATCAACGCCTGGTATTTAAATGCCAAAAAATGATGAATATTCCACGCTATAGCGCAAATGAGGTTGGAGTGTGGATGTTTGGTGTTAGGCACACGCCTTTTTTGATTCAAAAGGCCCCGTGATCAACTGGGTGTTGGCCACGCCTTTATGCTAATCAAGGGACTAAATATGGTGCAGCCAAACCCCCAGAACTTCACCCAAAATCCTGCTCAGATGCCTTCTAAAACCGCCTCAGGGACCCCCAAAATCCCCATTAAATTCACCCCAAAATCCTGCTCAGATCCTTCTAAGCCCCTCAGGGACCCCCAAAATCGCCCAAATTCACCCCAAAATCCACTTCAGATCCCCCTAAACCGCTCAGGGACACCCAAAATCCCCCAAATTCACACCAAAATCCACTTCAGGTGCCCCTAAACCCCTCAGGGATCCCCAAAATCCACCAAATTCACCCCACAATCCCCCATATTCTACCTGGGACCCCCATCATCCCCTACATTTCCCCCCAAAGCCCTCAGATCGCCTCAAAACCCACTGCGTTAGCGCCACCTAGTGGCCGGGAGGTCTCAGTGCCTGCCGGGCTAGAGCCAGGCCGAGAAGGAGCTGCGCATGCGCCGCCTGCTGGGGGAGGAGTCGCCCGTCAGGCCACGGCCCTGGGGGCGGGGCCGCGGCCGCTATGCAAATGAGGCGGCCTTAGATGGGAAAAATGACCAACTATGGAAAAGATGGCTGAAAATGGAGGAAAATGCGGTTTTTAGGGGGGAAAAGGGGTATCTGGGGGCAGTTTGGGGGGATTTGGGGAAAATTGGGGCAGTTCTGGGTCATTCATTTTGGGGACTTTTTGGGAAGTTTTGGGTCATTTTGGGTCTTTTGGAGGGCTTGGGGAAACACTTGATGCAAATGATGGAAATGCGATTAATTAACGCTGATGGACTCTGCTTTTCATGCAAATGAAGTTTATTGCAAGGGAATTAATAAGATTTAATTGAATCACGCCTGTATTTATGACAAAAAATGATGAATATTCACCGACT
This sequence comes from Eopsaltria australis, assembly GCA_034509425.1. Classification (NCBI taxonomy): domain Eukaryota; kingdom Metazoa; phylum Chordata; class Aves; order Passeriformes; family Petroicidae; genus Eopsaltria; species Eopsaltria australis. Next base: position 9,852 of record JAVTVJ010006232.1, read on the forward strand.
ATACGCAAATGAGGTTGGAGTGTGGATGTTGGTGTTAGGCCACGCCCCTTTTGATTCAAAGAAGGCCCCGTGATCACTGGGTGTGGCCACGCCCTTTATGCTAATGAAGGACAAATATGGTCAGCCAAAATCCCCCAAATTCACCCCAAAATCCTGCTCAGATCCTTCTAAACCCCTCAGGGACCCCCAAAATCCCCCAAATTCACCCCAAAATCCACTTCAGATCCCCCTAAACCGCTCAGGAACACCCAAAATCCCCCAAATTCACCCCAAAATCCACTTCAGGTGGCCCTAAACCCCTCAGGGATCCCCAAAATCCACCAAATTCACCCCACAATCCCCCATATTCTACCTGGGACCCCCATCATCCCCTACATGTCCCCCCAAAGCCCTCAGATCGCCTCAAAACCCACTGCGTTAGCGCCACCTAGTGGCCGGGAGGTCTAAGTGCCTGCCGGGCTAGAGCCAGGCCGAGCAGGAGCTGCGCATGCGCCGCCTGCTGGGGGAGGAGTCGCCCGTCAGGCCACGCCCCTGGGGGCGGGGCCGCGGCCGCTTTGCAAATGAGGCGGCCTTAGAGGGGAAAAATGAGCAAATATGGAAAAGATGGCTGAAAATGGAGGAAAATGCGGTTTTTAGGGGGGAAAAAGGGGATCTGGGGGCAGTTTGGGGGGATTTGGGGAAAATTGGGGCAGTTCTGGGTCATTTTGGGGACTTTTTGGGGAAGTTTTGGGTCATTTTGGGTCTTTTGGAGGGCTTGGGAAACACTTGATGCAAATGATGGAAATGCGATTAATTAACGCTGATGGACTCTGCTTTTCATGCAAATGAAGTTTATTGCAAAGGAATTAATAAGATTTAATTGAATCACGCCTGTATTTATGCAAAAAAATGATGAATATTCTCCGACTATACGCAAATGAGGTTGGAGTGTGGATGTTGGTGTTAAGCCACGCCCCTTTTGATTCAAACAAGGCCCCGTGATCACTGGGTGTGGCCACGCCCTTTATGCTAATCAGGGACAAATATGGTCAGCCCAAAACCCCACAAATTCACCCCAAAATCCTGCTCAGATCCTTCTAAACCCCTCAGGGACCCCCAAAATCCCCCAAATTCACCCCAAAATCCACTTCAGATACCCCTAAACCGCTCAGGGACACCCAAAATCCCCCAAATTCACCCCAAAATCCACTTCAGGTGCCCCTAAACCCCTCAAGGATCCCCAAAATCCCCCAAATTCACCCCACAATCCCCCATATTCTACCTGGGACCCCCATCATCCCCTACATTTCCCCCCAAAGCCCTCAGATCGCCTCACAACCCACTGCGTTAGCGCCACCTAGTGGCCGGGAGGTCTCAATGCCTGCCGGGCTAGAGCCAGGCCAAGCAGGAGCTGCGCATGCGCCGCCTGCTGGGGGAGGAGTCGCCCGTCAAGCCACGCCCCTGGGGGCGGGGCCGCGGCCGCTATGCAAATGAGGCGGCCTTAGATGGGAAAAATGAGCAAATATGGAAAAGATGGCTGAAAATGGAGGAAAATGCGGTTTTAAGGGGGGAAAAGGGGATCTGGGGGCAGTTTGGGGGGATTTGGGGAAAATTGGGGCAGTTCTGGGTCATTTTGGGGACTTTTTGGGGAAGTTTTGGGTCATTTTGGGTCTTTTGGAGGGCTTGGGGAAACACTTGATGCAAATGATGGAAATGCGATTAATTAACACTGATGGACTCTGCTTTTCATGCAAATGAAGTTTATTGCAAGGAAATTAATAAGATTTAATTGAATCACGCCTGTATTTATGCAAATAAATGATGAATATTCACCGACTATACGCAAATGAGGTTGGAGTGTGGATGTTGGTGTTAGGCCACGCCCCTTTTGATTCAAACAAGGCCCCGTGATCACTGGGTGTGGCCACGCCCTTTATACTAATCAGGGACAAATATGGTCAGCCCAAAACCCCCCAAATTCACCCCAAAATCCTGCTCAGATCCTTCTAAAACCCTCAGGGACCCCCAAAATCCCCCAAATTCACCCCAAAATCCACTTCAGATCCCCCTAAACCGCTCAGGGACACCCAAAATCCCCCCAAGTCACCCCAAAATCCACGTCAGGTGCCCCTAAACCCCGCAGGGCTCCC
>JAVTVJ010006235.1:0-13072 GCA_034509425.1 Eopsaltria australis
CCGGGCAGCGACACCGGGACCGGGCAGCGACACCGGGAACGAGCACCGGAACCGACCCCGAGCACCGAGAACCGGGACCGAGAACCGGGACCAGAACCGAGCAGCGGCACCGGAACCGAGAACCGGAACCGGGACCGAGAACCGAACACCGGGACCGAACACCGGGACCAGAAGCGAGCAGCAGAACCGGCACCGAGCGCAGCCGCACACGGTGAGAGCGCGCCGGGAGCCCCGCCCGGCCCCGCTAACGGGGGGGTCACTCCTGAACCCCAAAAACCGGGATTCCCCCCCCCAAATCCCGGTTTGGGGACCCCCGCCCCGCCCCGGTACCGGGAGGGTCGCTCTGATCTGGGGGGGTCCCTCCAGAACCCCAAAAAAGGGGAACCCCAACCCCAAATCCCGGTTTGGGGAGCCCCGCCCCGCCCCGGTAACGGGGGAACCCAGTCCCGTTATCCCGGCTTGGGGGGGTCCCTCCTGCACCCCAAAAAGGGGGGACCCCAACCCCAAATTTGGGGGGGATCCCATCCTTAAACCGCGATTTGAGGGGGCTCAATCCTGCCCCAAATTTGGGGGGAACCCCATCCCTGCACCCCGATTTTGGGGGGGTCTCCATCCCCAACCCCCCTTTTTTTGAGGTTCAACCCTTTCCCCAAATTTGGGGTCCCCCCCCATCCCCATCACGGATTTTGGGGTGGGCCCCCCCCATTCAGAGGATTTGGGGTCCCCAATCCTTCCCCTCCCTTTTAGGGCAACCCCAAATCCGTGCCCCGAGATTTTGGGGTTCACCCTTTTGGGGGGGGTCACGTCCTTTGGGGGGGGGGTTCCTCCTTTTGGGGGGGTTCCCCCTTTTTTTAGGGGTTCCCCCTTTTTGGGGGGGTTCCCCTTTCCTGGGGGTCACTTTTGGGGTGGTTCCTCCTTTTTTGGGGTCTCCGCCTTTTCTGGGGTCAGTTTTGGGGTGGTTCCTCCTTTTTTGGGGTCTCCGCCTTTTCTGGGGTCAGTTTTGGGGGGGGTTCCCCCTTTTTTTAGGGGGTTCCCCCTTTTTTGAGGTCACTTTTGGGGGGTACCTCCTTTTTCTGGGGGATTCCCCTTTTTTTGAGGGGTTCTTCCTTTTTGGGGCAGTTCCCCTTTTTAGGGTGGTTCCCCTTTTTGGGGGGGTTCCCCCTTTTTTGGGGTCACTTTTGGGGGGGTTCCCATTTTCTGGGGGACTCCCCATTTTCTGGGAGTCACTTTTGGGACATTTCCCCATTTTTTGTGGGGTTTTTTTGGGGGCGTTTCCCCATTTTTTAAGGTTTTTTGGGGCGTTTCCCCATTTTCTGTGGGATTTTTTGGGGGGCGTTCCCCCATTTTTTGTAGGGATTTTTGGGGGGGGCGTTTCCCCATTTTTTGTGGGATTTTTTTGGGAGTTTTTCCCCATTTTCTGTGGGGTTTTTTGGGGCCGTTTCCCCATTTTTTGTGGGGATTTTTTGGGGAGTTTTCCCCCATTTTTTAAGGGTTTTTTTGGGGCCGTTTCTCCATTTTTTGAGGTTTTATTGGGGGGCCGTTTCCCCGTTTTCTGTGTGATTTTTTTGGGGGCGTTTCCCCATTTTTTGAGGTTTTTTTGGGGGGGCGTTTCCCCATTTTCTGTGGATTTTTTGGGGGGCGTTCCCCCATTTTTTGTGGGGTTTTTTTGGGAGTTTTTCCCCATTTTCTGTGGGGTTTTTTGGGGCCGTTTCCCCATTTTTTGTGGGGATTTTTTGGGGAGTTTTTCCCCATTTTTTAAGGTTTTTTTTGGGGCCGTTTCCCCATTTTTTGAGGTTTTTCTGGGGGGCGTTTCCCCATTTTTTGTGGGGATTTTTTTGGGAGTTTTTCCCCATTTTCTGTGGGCTTTTTGGGGCCATTTCCCCATTTTTTTGTAGGGTTTTTTTGGGGCCGTTTCCCCATTTTTTGTGGGGTTTTTCTGGGGGGCGTTCCCCCATTTTTTGAGGTTTTTTTGGGGGGGCGTTTCCCCATTTTCTGTGGGGATTTTTTTGGGAGTTTTTCCCCATTTTCTGTGAATTTTTTGGGGCCGTTTCCCCATTTTCCGTCGGTTTTTCCCCCCCCAGGGAGGGGCTTGGGGACCGCCCCCCCCCGTGAGTCAGCGGGGTGTCCCCAAGGGGGGGAGGGGACAGCGGCCACACCCTCGGGACGTGTCCCCCCCTGTCCCCCCCTGTCCCCCCCCTGTCCCCTCCCCGTCTCCCCCCGGGCTGAGTCACGGCCGGAGCATTCCCGGACATTCCTGGGAAATCCGCCCGGGCCCGGCCTCGAACCCGCGGCGGGGGGGGGGCACGGCGGGAATGGGGAGGGACTTTGGGGTTTCCAGGGGGAGTTTGGGGTTTCCAGGAGGGATTTTGGGGTTCCTTGGAGGGATTTTGGGGTTTTTAGGGTGTTTTGGGGTTTCCAGGAGGGATTTTGGGGTTTCCAGGGGGAGTTTGGGGTTCCCTGGAGGGATTTTGGGGTTTCCAGGGGGAGTTTAGGGTTCCCTGGAGGGATTTTGGGGTTCCCTGCAGGGATTTTGGGGTTTCCAGGGGGTGTTTTTGGGGTTTCCAGGGGTTTGGGGTTTCCAGGAGTGATTTTGGGAGGGATTTTTGGGGTTCCCTGGAGGGATTTTGGGATCTCCACAGGTTTTTTGGGGGGGAGTTTGGGAGGGATTTTGGGATTTCCAGGGGGTGTTTTGGGGTTTCCAGGAGGGATTTTGGAGTTCCCTGGAGGGATTCTGGGGTTTTCAGGGTGTTTTGGGGTGTCCTAGAGGGATTTTGGGATTCCCTGGAGGCATTTTGGGGTTTCCAGGAGGTTTTGGGGTTTCCAGGAGGGATTTTGGGAGGGATTTTGGGGTTCCCTGGAGGGATTTGGGGGTTTCCAGGAGGGATTCTGGGGTTTTCAGGGTGTTTTGGGGTGTCCTAGAGGGATTTTGGGGTTCCCTGCAGGGATTTTGGGGTTTCCGGGGGTGTTTTTGGGGTTTCCAGGGGTTTGGGGTTTCCAGGAGTGATTTTGGGAGGGATTTTTGGGGTTCCCTGGAGGGATTTTGGGATCTCCACAGGTTTTTTGGGGGGGAGTTTGGGAGGGATTTTGGGGTTCCCTGCAGGGATTTTGGGGTTTCCAGGAGGGATTTTAGGACATCCAGGGGTTTTTGGGGGGACTTTGGGAGGGATTTTGGGGTTTTCGGGGTGTTTTGGGATTTCCAGGAGGGATTTTGGGGTTCCCTGGAGGGATTTTGGGGTTTCCAGGAGGGATTTTGGGGTTCCCAGGGGTGTTTGGGGGTTCTCTGAAGGGATTTTGGGACCTCCAGGTGTTTTTGGGGGGACTTTGGGAGGGATTTTGGGGTTTTCAGGGGATTTTGGAGTTTCCAGGAGGGATTCTGGGGTTTTTAGGGGGTTTTGGGGTGTCCTAGAGGGATTTTGGGGTGTCCTAGAGGGATTTGGGGGTTTCCAGGAGGGATTTTGGGATCTCCAGGGGATTTTGGGGGGACTTTGGGAGGGATTTTGGGGTTTTCAGGAGGGATTTTGGGGTTTCCAGGGGGAGTTTAGGGTTCCCTGGAGGGATTTTGGGAGTCCTGGAGGGATTTTGAGGTTCCCAGGGGTGTTTGGGGGTTCTCTGAAGGGATTTTGGGATCTCCACAGGTTTTTTGGGGGGGAGTTTGGGAGGGATTTTGGGATTTCCAGGGGGTGTTTTGGGGTTTCCAGGAGGGATTTTGGGGTTCCCAGAGGGATTTTGGAGTTCCCTGGAGGGATTCTGGGGTTTTTAGGGGGTTTTGGGGTGTCCTAGAGGGATTTTGGGGTTCCCTGGAGGCATTTTGGGGTTTCCAGGGGGTGTTTGGGGTTTCCAGGAGGGATTTTTGGGTTTCCAGGGGTTTGGGGTTTCCAGGAGTGATTTTGGGAGGGATTTTTGGGGTTCCCTGGAGGGATTTTGGGATCTCCACAGGTTTTTTGGGGGGGAGTTTGGGAGGGATTTTGGGGTTTCCAGGGGGAGTTTGGGATTCCCTGGAGGGATTTTGGGGTTACCGGGGGTGGTTTTGGGGTTCCCTGGAGGAATTTTTGGGTTTCCAGGGGTTTGGGGTTCCCTGGAGGGATTTTGGGATCTCCACAGGTTTTTGGGGGGGGAGTTTGGGAGGGATTTTGGGGTTCCCTGCAGGGATTTTGGGGTTTCCAGGAGGGATTTTGGGAGGGATTTTGGGGTTCCCAGAGGGATTTTGGAGTTCCCTGGAGGGATTCTGGGGTTTTTAGGGGGTTTTGGGGTGTCCTAGAGGGATTTTGGGATTCCCTGGAGGCATTTTGGGATTTCCAGGGGGTGTTTTGGGGTTCCCTGGAGGAATTTTTGGGTTTCCAGGGGTTTGGGGTTTCCAGGAGGGATTTTGGGAGGGATTTTGGGGTTCCCTGCAGGGATTTTGGGGTTTCCAGGAGGGATTTTGGGAGGGATTTTGGGGTTCCCAGAGGGATTTTGGGATTTCCAGGAGGGATTCTGGGGTTTTCAGGGTGTTTTGGGGTGTCCTAGAGGGATTTTGGGGTTCCCTGGAGGGATTTTGGGGTTTCCAGGGGGTGTTTTTGGGGTTCCCTGGAGGGATTTTGGGGTTCCCAGAGGGATTTTGGGGTTTCCAGGAGGGATTTTGGGGTTTTGGGGGATTTTGGGAGGGATTTTGGGATTTTCAGGGTGTTTTTGGGGTGTCCTAGAGGGATTTTGGGGTTCCCAGAGGGATTTTGGGGTTCCCTGGAGGGATTTTTTGGGGAGGGCAGAGGGATTTAGGGGGGATTTTGGAATCTCCAGGGATTTTGGGGTTTCCAGGAGGGATTTTGGGAGGGATTTTGGAGTTTCCAGGAGGGATTTTGGGGCTTTCAGGGGGTTTTGGGGATGTCCTAGAGGGATTTTGGGGTTCCTTGGAGGGATTTTGGGAATCCCAGGAAGAATTTGCTGTTCCCAGGGGGAATTTGGGGGTTCCTGGGGGAGTTTTGGGATTCCTGGTGTGAATTTCGGGATTCCCATTGGAATTTTGGGATTCCCATTAGGAATTCCAGGGTTCCCATTGGGAATTTGGGATTCCCGGTGTGAATTTGGGATCCTCTTTGGGAATTCATGGTTTCCATTGGGAATTCCATGGTTCCATTGGGAATTCAGGATTCCCAGTGGGACTTTGGGATTCCCATTGGGAATTCAGGATTCCAGTGGGAATTTTGGGATTCCTGTGGGAATTCCGGGATTCCCTGTGGGAATTTTGGGATTCCTGTGGGAATTTTGGAATTCCCAGTGGAATTTTGGGATTCCTGTGGGAATTCCAGGGTTCCCATTGGGAATTCCATAGTTCCATTGGGAATTTGGGATTCCCAGTGGGAATTTTGGGATTCCTGTTGGGAATTCAGGATTCCAGCGGGAATTTGGGGATTCCCATTGGGAATTTGGGATTCTCATTGGGAATTCATGGTTTCCATTGGAACTTTGGGATTCCCATTGGGAATTTGGGATTCCTGTTGGGAATTGATGGTTCCCATTGGGAATTTGGGATTCTCGTTGGGACTTCGGGATTCCTGATGGGAATTCAGGATTCTAGCAGGAATTTTGGGATTCCTGTGGGAATCCTGGGGTTCCCATTGGGAATTCCATGGTTTCCATTGGGAATTCAGGATTCCCAGTGGGACTTTGGAATTCCCATTGTAAATTCCTGGTTCCCATTGGGAATTTGGGATTCCCAGTGGGAATTCAGGATTCCAGCAGGAATTTTGGGATTCTTGTGGGAATTCCGGGGTTCCCATTGGGCATTCCATGGTTTCCGTTGAGAATTCGGGATTCCCGTTGGGACTTTGGGATTCCCTTTGGGAATTCATGGTTTCCATTGGGAATTTGGGATTCCTGTGGGAATTCTGGGGTTCCCATTGGGAATTCCATGGTTCCCATTTGGAATTTGGAATTCCCGGTGGGACTTTGGGATTCCCTTTGGGAATTCATGGTTTCCATTGGGAATTCCAGGATTCCCATTGTAAATTCCTGGTTTGCATTGGGACTTTGGGATTCCCATTGGGACTTTGGGATTCCCGGTGGGAATTCGGGATTCCCGGTGTGAATTTGGGATTCCCGTCGGGAATTCGGGATTCCAGTGGGAATTTTGGAATTCCTGATGGGAATTCAGGATTCCAGCGGGAATTCCGGGATTGCTGTGGGCATTCCGGGGTTCCCATTGGAAATTCCATGGTTTCTGTTGAGAATTCGGGATTCCCGGTGGGACTTTGGGATTCCCGGTGTGAATTTGGGATTCCCGTTGGGAATTCGGGATTCCAGTGGGAATTTTGGAATTCCTGGGGGGAATTCAGGATTGCAGCGGGAATTCCGGGATTGCTGCGGGCATTCCGGGGTTCCCGTGGTGATTCTGGGATCCCATCCCATGCCAGCCGATCCCGGGATGCCGTCGCAGCTGGAGCACGCCATGGAGACGCTGATGTTCACCTTCCACAAATACGCGGGAGACAAGGAGCACCTGGCCAAGGAGGACCTCAGGGCCCTCATGGACAAGGAATTCCCGGGATTCCTGGAGGTGAGAGCCTCTGGGGCCTGTGGGATGGGGGGTGGGGTCCTATGGAATGTAGGGTGGGATCTGGAGTGGGATCTGGGGTGGGATCCTATGGAACCATGGACAAGGAATTCCCGGGATTCCTGGAGGTGAGAGCCTATGGAATGTGGGATGGGATCTGGGATGGGATCCTATGAAATCATGGACAAGGAGCTCCCGAGATTCCTGGAGGTGAGAGCCTGTGGAATGTGGGGTGGGATCTGGGATGGGATCTGGGGTGGGATCCCGTGGAACCATGGACAAGGAGTTCCTGGGGTTCCTGGAGGTGGGAACCTGTGGAACCTATGGAATGGGGGGTGGGATCCTATGGAATGTGGGATGGGATCTGGGATGGGATCTGGGATAGGATCCTATGGAATGTGGGGTGGGATCTGGGATGGGATCCTGTGGAATCATGGACAAGGAATTCCTGGGATTCCTGGAGGTGAGAACCTGTGGAACCTATGGAATGTGGGGTGGGATCCTATGGGATCTGGGATGGGATCTGGGATGGGATCCTATGGAATCTGGGATGGGATCCTATGCAACCATGGACAAGGAGTTCCTGGGGTTCCAGGAGGTGAGAGCCTATGGAATGTGGGACGGGATCTGGGATGGGATCTGGGATGGGATCTGGGATGGGATCCCGTGGAATCATGGACAAGGAATTCCTGGGATTCCTGGAGGTGTGAACCTGTGGAACCTATGGAATGTGGGGTGGGATCCTATGGAATGTAGGGTGGGATCTGGGGTGGGATCCTATGGAATCTGGGGTGGGATCCCATGGAACCATGGACAAGGAGCTCCTGGGGTTCCTGGAGGTGGGAAACTGTGGAACCTATGGAATGTGGGGTGGGATCTGGGATGGGATCTGGGATAGGATCCTATGGAATCTGGGGTGGGATCTGGGATAGGATCCTGTGGAATCTGGGGTGGGATCCTATGGAATCATGGACAAGGAATTCCCGGGATTCCTGGAGGTGAGAGCCTCTGGGATCTGTGGAAGGGGGGGTGGGGTCCTATGGAATGGGGGATGGGATTTGGGATGGGATCTGGGATGGGATCCTGTGGAACCATGGACAAGGAGCTCCCGGGGTTCCTGTCGGTGGGAACCTGTGGAACCTATGGAATGTGGGGTGGGATCCTATGGAATGTGGGGTGGGATCCTATGGAATGTGGGGTGGGATCCTATAGAACTCCAGAATCAAACCCTGCAGAACCCCAGGACTGGATCCCACAAAGCCCCAGGATTGGATCCCATAAACCTTGGGATTGGATCCCACAGAACCCTGGGATCAAACCCTGCAGAACCCTGGGACTGGATCCCATAGAACCCTGGGATCAGAGCCCCTAAAATCCTGGGATTGGATCCCATAAACCTTGGGATTGGATCCCATAGAACTCTGGAATCAAACCCTAGAGTGCCCCGGGATCTGATCCCATAAAACTCTGGGATTGGACCCCACAGCATCCCGGGATCAGCTCCTGGATCTGACCCCATTCCCCCATTCCCATTTAGGATCTGACCCGTTTTTCCCATTATTCCCGGTTTTTCCCGGTTTTCCCTCAGAACCAGCGGGACCCGCATGCCCTGGATCGGATCCTGCGGGATGTGGAGCAGAGCTGTGGGATCTGACCCCATTCCCATTTAGGATTAACCCGTTTTTTCCCGGTTTTCCGCAGAACCAGCGCGATCCCCACGCCCTGGATCGCATCCTGCGGGATGTGGATCTGATCCCATTTTTCCCGGTTTTCCGCAGAACCAGCGGGACCCGCACGCCCTGGATCGCATCCTGCGGGATGTGGAGCAGAGCTGTTCCCATATTTAGGATCTGATCCCATTTTTCCCATTATTCCCGGTTTTCCGCAGAACCAGCGGGATCCCCACGCCCTGGATCGGATCCTGCGGGATGTGGATCTGATCCCATTTTTCCCATTTTTCCCGGTTTTCCCGCAGAACCAGCGGGATCCGCACGCCCTGGATCGGATCCTGCGGGATGTGGATCTGATCCCATTATTCCCGGTTTTCCCCAGAACCAGCGGGATCCTCACGCCCTGGATCGGATCCTGCGGGATGTGGAGCAGAGCTGTTCCCACATTTAGGATCTGATCCCATTATTCCCGGTTTTCCCCAGAACCAGCGGGACCCGCACGCCCTGGATCGGATCCTGCGGGATGTGGAGCAGGCTGTGGGATCTGACCCCATTCCCATTTAGGATTAACCCCTTTTTTCCCGGTTTTCCCAGAACCAGCGGGATCCGCACGCCCTGGATCGGATCCTGCGGGATGTGGAGCAGAGCTGTTCCCATATTTAGGATCTGATCCCATTTTTCCCATTATTCCCTCAGAACCAGCGGGATCCCCACGCCCTGGATCGGATCCTGCGGGATGTGGAGCAGAGCCGCGATGGCCGCGTGGGTTTCCAGGGATTCTTCTCGCTCGTGGCCGGGCTCACCATCGCCTGCAACGATTACTTCGTGCAGCACATGAAGCAGCGCGGCCGCCGCTGAGGGGGGGCTGGGACCCCCCCGGGGGGAGCTGGGACCCCCCCGAGGGGCTGGGACCCCCCCCCAAAGGGGCTGGGACCCCCCCCACCCATGGGTGCCCCCCACCCACCCGGGGTGTGACCCCAGACCCACCTTGGATCCCGTTCTCACCCCGAATCTGTGCCTTGACCCCCCCATTTTGGGGTCCTGACCCCATCCTTTTGGGGTTCTGAGACCCCTCAAAAAGTTCTGAGACCCCCCCGAGGGGCCGGGACCCCCCCCACCCATGGGTGCCCCCCACCCACCCGGGGGTGTCACCCCCAGACCCGCCTTGGATCCCGTTCTCACCCTCAATCTGTGCCTTGATTTCCCCCCGATTTTGGGGTCCTGACCTCCCCATTTTGGGGTCCTGACCCCCCCAAAGGGTTCTGACCCCCCCATTTTGGGGTCCTGACCCCCCCCGAGGGGCTGGGACCCCCTCACCCATGGGTGCCCCCCACCCACCCGGGGTGTGACCCCCAAACCCGCCTTGGATCCCGTTCTCACCCTCAATCTGTGCCTTGACCCCCGCTTTAGGTGCCTGACCCCCCCATTTTGGGGTCCTGACCCCACCCTTTTGGGGTTCTGACCCCCCCTGAGGGGCCGGGACTCCCCCCACCCATGGGTGCCCCCCACCCATCCGGGGTGTGACCCCAGACCCGCCTTGGATCCCGTTCTCTCCCTCAGTGTGTGCCTTGATTTCCCCCCCATTTTGGGGTCCTGACCCCCCCCTTTGGGGTCCTGACCCCCCCCTTTGGGGTTCTGACCCCCCATTTTGGGGTCCCCACCCCCCGGGGGTGCCCCCCCACCCCCCGAGTGCTGCCCCTCCCCCCCCCAAATCCTGCCCCTCCCCCCCAATAAAGGGGTTTTGTATTAAACTGGAGCTGCCTCTGTTCTTGGGGTCCCTTTAGGGTCCCCTTGGGGTCCCTTTAAGGTCCCTTTGGGGTCCCTGTCCCCCCGAGGTGCCTTTGGAGTCTCCTTGGGGTCCCCTTGGGGTCCCTGTCACTCTGGGGTCCCTTTTGGGGTCCCTTTGGGGTCACTGGGGGCACTTGGGGCTGTGGGGGAGGGGTGTGGGATCAGCCCGGGCTCCAGAAGGTTCCATAGGGTTCCATAGGATCCCATTGGTTTTCCATGGGTTTTCCATGGTTTTTCCATGGGTTTTCCATAGGTTCCCATAGGTTTTTCCATAGGTTTTTCCATGGGTTTTCCATAGGTTTTCCATGGATTTCCCTGGTTTTTCCCATAGTTTTCCATGGGTTTTCCATGGATTTTCCCTGGATTTTCCATGGGTTCCGCTCCTCCCCCTCAGGCCCCGCCCCCCGGAAGCGGGGAGCCCCGGAAGCCCCGTGACGTCACCGCGGGGGGCGGGGCCTCGGCGCGCGCGGGTCCGGGCAGGGCTGGGGACACGGGGGGGGCAGAGAGACAGAGGGTTTGGGGGATTACAGGGGGACACGCGGGGAGGGGACAGCGAGGGGACAGAGGGGGGGACGCGCGGGTGACATTGGCCGGGGGGCGGCGGTGACCGCAGTGACGTCACGGGCGGCAGCGCGCGGCCCGGCGCGACACCTGCGCTGACGTCATCACTGGCGTGACGTCACCGGGGACTCCCCCTCCGAGCAGGTGCGACAGTGACAGCGGCGGTGACCGCGGTGACAGCGGCGGTGACGTCATCAGGCGGGTGTGACATCACCGGGCGGCTCCGTGACGTCATCGGGGACACCACTGACCCCCAGGTGCGAGGTCACCGGTGACGTCACCCTGCGGGTGTGACATCCGCGGTGACGTCACCGTCCCTGGTGTGACATCACTGGTGACCCCCTCCCCACCCTGGTGTGACGTCGCCCACTGTGTGACATCACCAGTGACGTCACTGACCGTGTGACATCGCGGCGACGTCAGCGCTCTCTGTCCCTGCAGGTGACAGCGGTGACATCGCGGTGACATCAGCGGTGACATCGCGGTGACGTCATGGCCATGCTGCGCCACACCCGGGCGGTGCCACGCGCCCTGGCTGTCCCCTGTGCCCTGGCTGTCCCCTGTCCCCCGAGTGTCCCCTGTCCCCGGCGCTGTCACCGCGCTGTCCCCCCCCCCCGGGACCTGGCTGTCCCCAACCCCGGCTGGAGTGACCGCATGCGGCGCCACTTCGGCCACCTGCAGGACACGGCCAGCGCCCAGGGCTGGACACGGCTGCCGTCCTTCCGGCGCGCGCGCCACCACCGCCACCGTGAGTGCCACTGTGTCACCTGAGTGTCACCTGTGTCACCTGTGTCCCCAAACCCTGCCACCACCGCCACCGTGAGTGCCACCTGAGTGTCACCTGTGTCACCTGTGTCCCCAAACCCTGCCACCACCGCCACCGTGAGTGCCACCTGAGTGTCACCTGTGTCACCTGTGTCCCCAAACCCTGCCACCACCGCCACCGTGTCACCTGAGTGTCACCTGTGTCCCCAAACCCTGCCACCACCGCCACCGTGAGTGCCACCTGAGTGTCACCTGAGTGTCACCTGTGTCACCTGTGTCACCTGTGTCCCCAAACCCTGCCGCCACCGTGAGTGTCACTGAGTGCCACCTGAGTGTCACCTGAGTGTCACCTGTGTCCCCAAACCCTGCCACCACCGCCACCGTGAGTGCCACCTGAGTGTCACCTGTGTCCCCAAACCCTGCCACCACCGCCACCGTGAGTGCCACCTGAGTGTCACCTGAGTGTCACCTGTGTCCCCAAACCCTGCCACCACCACCGTGAGTGCCACTGTGTCACCTGAGTGTCACCTGAGTGTCACCTGAGTGTCACCTGAGTGTCACCTGTGTCACCTGTGTCCCCAAACCCTGCCACCACCGCCACCGTGTCACCTGTGTCACCTGTGTGTCACCTGAGTGTCACCTGTGTCCCCAAACTCTACCACCACCACCACCACCATGAGTGTCACCAGTGTCCCCAAATGTCCCCAAGGACCATCAGAGTCCCCAACCCCTCTGCCACCACTCCCCCGGTATGTTTCCAATGTCCCCAATGTCCCCCATGTCCCCAATGTCCCCGATGTCCCCAATTGTCCCCAACCCCGGCTGTGACCGCAGTGTCCCCGTGTCCCTGGCGTGTCCTACCCAGGTGTCCCCACGCCCTTGCTCTGTCCCCGGTGTCCCCAACCCCCCCCGTGTGTCCCCAGTGTCCCCAACCCCCCCCGTGTGTCCCCAGTGTCCCCTCCCTGGTGACAGCGCTGTCCCCGCAGAGGTGCCGGGGCTGGCCGGGGGCGGTGCCGGTGACAGTGACAGTGACGGTGACACGCGGCTGTTCCCGAGGGCCATCGAGGGGGACGGGGACGGCTTCGAGTTCGCGATGTTCCTGAGTGTCCCCAAGGGCCGCCTGCGCTGCCTGTGCCAGCCCGGGCCCTTCCTGGAGGGACACCCGGGGTGAGTGTCACCCATTGTCACCTATTGTCACCTCCTGTGTCCCCTGTGCCAGCCCGGGCCCTTCCTGGAGGGACACCCGGGGTGAGTGTCCCCAAATGTCCCCAAATGTCACCTCCTGTCCCCCCTGTGCCAGCCCGGGCCCTTCCTGGAGGGACACCCGGGGTGAGTGTCCCCAAATGTCCCCAAATGTCACCCATTGTCACCTCCTGTGTCCCCTGTGCCAGCCCGGGCCCTTCCTGGAGGGACACCCGGGGTGGGTGACACCAGGGGACATCCCTGTCACCTCCCTGTGACACCCCTGTCACCGCTCTGTCATCTCCTGCCCCCTCTGTCACCCCCGTGTCCCTCTCGGTCACTCCTGTGTCCCCAAATCTCTCTGGTGACCCCCCTGCCATTGTCCCCAATGTCCCCAATCCCCCAATGTCCCCAATGTCCCCAATGTCCCCCAATGCCCCCAATGTCCCCAATGCCCCCAATGTCCCCAATGTCCCCCAATGCCCCCAATGTCCCCAATGTCCCCTGGGTATCCCCAATGTCCCCAATCCCCCAATGTCCCCAATGCCCCCAATCCCCCGCTGTCCCCAATGTCCCC
>JAVTVJ010006236.1:0-13108 GCA_034509425.1 Eopsaltria australis
TCCGGGAGCACAGTGCCTTAGGGCCGGGACACAAAAAATGTCCCTTTACTCTGGGAAAGAGAACTCTGCCCCCCACTTTCTTGATGTCAGTTTGGAGGAGGGTTTTGGCCCTGCAAGGGCAGCCAGGGTCCTTGTTGGTGGCAGCTTGGGTCTGCGAGGAATCTTAATCCATGCGGAATTTCAGCATGCGGCTGTCAACTCCCAGATATGTGGCCTTCGATGCAAACAATGGCATTTCCATGTGAAAGAAAACTCAGTCCCCCAGATGCATGATGCCAGCTTTTAGGAGGCATTTAGCCCTACAATTGCAGCCAGAGTTCTAGCTGATGGCAGCTTGGGTCTGGGAGGATCTTGATCCATGCGGCATTTCAGGTGGCGTCCGGTGTTGCCTTTTCCCCCAGCCTGGAAAAGAAACTCGAGATCATTTTAGCAAGGAGGTAATATAAAAGGGGATTTTTATTTTGAAGGTCTTCAGGAGCAGTTATGGAAAGGTGTCCATAAAAGCCCAGCCCCTCCAGGGGTGAGTACATATTTATAGCTTTTAGGAAATTAGCATAATTAAGGGCACCAATAAGGAGAACAAGTGGCGATTCAATTCCCCCTCAGGTCCAGCCCCTTCCCTGGAGCCCCCCTCTCAGCACTGGCTGCACTCTGCTTATGAAAATGTACCTCAGAGTTGTTCTCGGCCTTAGTTCCCAGGAAGAACTGCGATAGGACAGGGCCTTGCAACCCCCTGGGGCTTGGAGCTCTGGAATTTGTTTTGTCTTTCTGCTTAGGGAAAGGCTATGGAAAGGTGCTGGAAAAACTAGCTATTAATATAGTAGGCTACAGAGCCACAAAAATATGGGCAGAGAGTACAGAGAACATATAAAAGAAAAAAGGCAGAAACCAAACGGCATCATTCCCCCCTTTTTTAGAGACTAACAAGACTCTGTCTTGTCTAGTCTCTACTCTGCAATCAACCATACCTCTGGTTTATACAACTGGCTATCCCACTAGTTGTTACACAGATGCTAATTATAACTACAGTTACTATGAACATTTCTTTATCTAGGTTCAGTTTGGTAACCATGAAGTGAGTGTACTGAAGATATTCAAGGTTCAGTAAGCTCTTTTGAGAGTTACTTGGTGTAGAATTTGAGTTTGCTTTCAAATTTCAACCAAATTTCTAAAAAATTTTTTCATTCAGATTTGCATAAGAACAACAACTAGTGTTAATGATTTTGTGGCTAGTAGGAAATTAAGAGCTATTTTGTTTTGTCAACAGCCTTTAATATGATTAAACATGACATTTGGAATCACAGCTCCATGGGCACAGGCCCAATCTTTATCTTGGGCCAAAACTTACCAGGCCAGATTCTCAACTTTGACAAGTTGTCCTTATGAAGAGCTTTTGGATACATTTTGGACTAGAGTTACATGCAAATTTTAGGACCAAATTTGAATCACGGTTACCAACTGTACAGATAAGAGGTACAAAAGAACAGTTTAAATCATATCATCTCAATTTTTATCAGTCTCTGTTTTATGGCTGTCTATGGAGCAGACGTCTTCTTAACTCTGGAGCAGTGAATTCAAGGCTCTCTGCCAGCAGCTTTGGATTTGGTGAGGGTAGTCAGGACTTGGAATGACTCTTTTTACTTAGCTCGAAAGATTACTGTCCCTTCATTCAACATAGACTCAGTCTCTAGGCTTGAATAGTTGCTAGTCTTCCTTCCTTCTAGATGACTTTGCTCAGTTCTAGATCTTTCATTGATATAATCAGTTCAGCTTTTGGTGATGGTACATTTGATGGTAACACTTTTCTCATGGTTACCTGGTTCGTGGTTGTTACTGCATAACCTGTCTTTTGTTTGCCATCTCGCATGAAGCTGCTCTCATCTGAATACAGCTCCCAGGCTGTCACATCTTTCAGGTCTGCTCTGCTGGAATAGGCTTCTTCCATGGTCTGCAAACAGTCAGACTTAAATACATTATCAGTTAGTGCTGGGAACAGACATACTAGGATTGACAGCAAACGCTTTCAGAATAACATTATCCAGTTTCAGTAGCATGGCATAGGGTCCATGTCTTCTATGTTCACAGAACAAACTTACAGTGGGTTGCATGCAACTGTTGGATGTATCAATTCTTGGCTGCTGGTTTGATGCAGCAATTTTCAGTTGCTGACTGCCCTAGTTCTCCAGTTTCAGGATTATTTTACATAATAGTAAAGAGTCCTTGGTCTTTTTTACTCACCAGGATACAGGAGAAGGTCTTTTACAAAGTTAACTCAGTAAACCATTCTAAGATATTTGTTAACACAGGACTCTGCTTACTTATAGCATGGTTTAAGGGAGCCTAAAAACGGCTTCTTGTTCTTTGGGCTCGGTGTTTCCCTTTGAGTGCTTACCAGAGCAGACAAAGAGCGCTCGCTGCCCTCGCACGGCCGGGGACGGGCGCGGCATGCGGGCACCCCCGCCCAGGGGCACCCCCGGCTCGCCCGCGCTCGGCCCGTGCTGCTGCTCACAGCGGCTCTCGGGTGTTCTTAAAACAAGCTCGTTACTGTGGAAAGTGCGATAGGGGCGTTCCTGCTCTTAGATCTCACACTCCCGGCCCGCTCTGGGCCGGTGCGGGCGGGGCCCAGGAGCAGCGAGTGAGCCGGGCCGTGGCCGCGCAGCGGCGGCCCGCCTCCGCCAGAGCAGGGCCGAAGCAGCGCAGCGGCAGCCCCGGTCCCGGTTCGCTTCCTGGGACCGCTCCCCCGCGCATCCCCCGGCCGTGACCAGGGCAATGGCAGGAATCACCTCCGCTCCTCTCAGAGCGGCTGGTGCCCCGCTTCTGTCACGGGGGAGTGACCGCCCTGCTCGCGGAGCCGTCCCGGAAGTCCGGGAGTCGCCCTTGCCTTAAAATCTTGGAAAACTTTTTACAGATGGAACATAGAAAGTGGGGGCTTCTCCCCCTTCCCTTACAATGGTGCGAACCGAGCTTTCTCGGCCGTTCCACAAAACTTGCTGGAAGCGAGGATCTCTCCCTCGCCTCCCACTAAGGAGCAGGCTGGACACCCAGCCTCTCCACAGACCTGTAGGAAGCGAGGATTTCTCACTCGCCTCCCACCAAGGCGCAGGCTGGGCACCCAGCCGCTCCACAAACCTGTAGGAAGTGGGAATCTCTCCCCAGCTTCCCACCAAGGAGCAGGCTGGGCACCCAGCGGCTCCACAAACCTGTAGGAAGTGGGAATCTCTCCCCAGCCTCCCACCAAGGAGCAGGCTGGACACCCAGCCGCTCCACAAACCTGTGGGAAGTGGAATCTCACCAGCCTCACCAAGGAGCAGGCTGGACACCCAGCCGCTCCACAAACCTGTAGGAAGCGGGGCCCATCCCCCACCTCCTACCAAGAAGCAGACCAGGCCTCCCCCGGCCGCTCCATGCCCAGATGTCTCAGGCCAGCTTTCAATTCAAAACTCGCATGTGCTAAACATGAAATAAACTTTCGCACTGTGATTTGCTTTTCTCTACCAGTGAACAATCTCGGCCGAGATCACACACCTGCCTCCTCCCCACCAGCCGATCTCTGGGGCAGGTTGGAAAATCGGCAACAGGAAAAACTTTGAGAAATGATTTCAAAAGCAAATTTTCTCACCACCACGCCAGGTTGTCCTGGGATCGCTAACAATTACTGACTTTAAACAGATACACAATACATAACCAATACACACACATACAAACTACACACTACACAACGAAAAGAACCACCTTTATACTACCTCCTGTGGGATCTTGGAACCATGGTGTCTAGACCTCAGGCCCGTGGCAGGGAATTCTTTAGATTGCTGTCAGAAAGGAATTCCTTGCAGGATGTTTTCGGTCCAGAGGAAGGGTACCAGGTTCTCGTGTCCCTTCTGGGTGTGCCAAATAACTGTTGCCTTTTCCCCCAGCCTGGAAAAGAAACTCGAGATCATTTTAGCAAGGAGGTAATATAAAGGGGATCTTTATTTTGAAGGTCTTCAGGAGCAGTTATGGAAAGGTGTCCATAAAAGCCCAGCCCCTCCAGGGGTGAGTACATATTTATAGCTTTTAGGAAATTAGCATAATTAAGAGCACCAATAAGGAGAACAAGTGGCGATTCAATTCCCCCTCAGGTCCAGCCCCTTCCCTGGAGCCCCCCTCTCAGCACTGGCTGCGCTCTGCTTATGAAAATGTACCTCAGAGTTGTTCTCGGCCTTGGTTCCCAGGAAGAACTGCGATAGGACAGGGCCTTGCAACCCCCTGGGGCTTGGAGCTCTGGAATTTGTTTTGTCTTTCTGCTTAGGGAAAGGCTATGGAAGGTACTGGAAAAACTAGCTATTAATATAGTAGGCTACAGAATACAAAAATATGTGCAGAGGTACAGAGAACATATAAAAGAAAAAGGCAGAAACCAAGCAGCATCACCGGGCACAGTGCCTGGGGCGGGACACAAAAAGTGTCCCTTTTCTCTGAGAAGAACTCTACCCCAGTTTCTTGATGTCGAGTTTGGAGGAGGGTTTTGGCCCTGCAAGGGCAGCCAGGGTCCTTGTTGGTGGCAGCTTGGGTCTGCGAGGAATCTTAATCCATGCGGAATTTCAGCATGCGGCTGTCAACTCCCAGATATGTGGCCTTCGATGCAAACAATGGCATTTCCATGTGAAAGAAAACTCAGTCCCCCAGATGCATGATGCCAGCTTTTAGGAGGCATTTAGCCCTACAATTGCAGCCAGAGTTCTAGCTGATGGCAGCTTGGGTCTGGGAAGGATCTTGATCCATGCGGCATTTCAGGTGGTGTCGGGAGCAGAGTGCCTTAGGGCCGGGACACAAAAAGTGTCCCTTTTCTCTGAGAAAGAGAACTCTGCCCCCCAGTTTCTTGATGTCAGTTTGGAGGAGGGTTTTGGCCCTGCAAGGGCAGCCAGGGTCCTTGTCGGTGGCAGCTTGGGTCTGTGAGGGATCTTGCTCCATCGGAATTTGAAGAGGCGGTAGTTGACTCCTAGACATGGGGCCTACCATACATATGATGGCACTTATCCACGTGAAAGAAAACTTAGGCCCCCAGATTCATGATGTCGGTTTGGTAGAGGGTTTTGGCCCTACAAATGCAACCCGAGTCCTGGTTGATGGCAGCTTGCGTCAGCGAATAATCTTGATCATACGGAATTTCAGGTGGCGTCCAGGAGGCAAGTGCCTTAGGGCCAGGACACAAAAAGTTGCCCTTTTCTCTGAGAAAGAGCACTCTTGCCCCCCAGTTTCGTGATGTCAGTTTGGAGAGGTTTTTGGCCCTGCAAGGGCACGCCAGGGTCCTGTCAGGTGCAGCTTGGGTCTGCGAGGAATCTTGATCCATACGGAATTTGAAGACGGCAGCAGGGAGCAGAGGTGCCTTAGGGCCGGGAGCACAAAAAGTGTGCCTTTCTCTGAGAAAGAGACTCTGGCCGCAGCCAGTTTTCTTGATGTCAGTTTGGAGGAGGGTTTTGGCCCTGCAAGTGCAGCCAGGGCATTTCATTGTGGCACCTTGATTCTGCGAGGAATCTTGATCCATACGAATTTTCAGGAGGCAGCAGGGAGATGAGTGCCTTAGGGCCGGGACACAAAAAGTGCCCGTTTTCTCTGAGAAAGAGAACTCTGCCCCCCAGTTTCTTGATGTCAGTTTGGAGGAGGGTTTTGGCCCTGCAAGGGCAGCCAGGGTCCTTGTTGGTGGCAGCTGGGGTCTGCGAGGAATCTTAATCCATGCGGAATTTCAGCATGCGGCTGTCAACTGCCAGATATGTGGCCTTCGATTCAAACAATGGCGCTTTTCCATGTGAAAGAAAAATCAGTCCCCCAGATGCATGATGCCAGTTTTTAGGAGGCATTTATCCCTACAATTGCAGCCAGAGTTCTAGTTGATGGCAGCTTGGGTCTGGGAAGGATCTTGATCCATGCGGCATTTCAGGTGGCGTCCGGTGTTGCCTTTTCCCCCAGCCTGGAAAAGAAACTCGAGATCATTTTAGCAAGGAGGTAATATAAAAGGGGATCTTTATTTTGAAGGTCTTCGGAGCAGTTATGGAAAGGTGTCCATAAAAGCCCAGCCCCTCCAGGGGTGAGTACATATTTATAGCTTTTAGGAAATTAGCATAATTGATTAAGAGCACCAATAAGGAGAACAAGTGGCGATTCAATTCCCGCTCAGGTCCAGCCCCTTCCCTGGAGCCCCCCTCTCAGCACTGGCTGCACTCTGCTTATGAAAATGTACCTCAGAGTTGTTCTCGGCCTTGGTTCCCAGGAAGAACTGCGATAGGAAAGCGAGGGCCTTGCAACCTGGGGCTTGGAGCTCTGGAATTTGGTTTTTGTCTTTCCTGCTTAGGGATAAGGCTATGGAAAGGTATCTGGAGAAAACTAGCTATTAATTATAGTAGGCTACAGAGGCCACAAAAATATGGCAGAGAGTAGCAGAGAAGCATATAAAAGAAATAAAGTGCAGAAACCAAAACGGCATATCATTCCAGCCCTTTTTTAGAGACTAACAAGACTCTGTCTTGTTCTAGTCTCTATCTGCCATTTCAACCATACGCTCTGGTTTTACAGACTGGCTATCCCACTAGTTGTTTTACATAAACAGGAAAATTTTGGGCCCTAAATTAAAAAAAAATTTACTTTACCAAGTTTTACTTAAATGAAAAAACAAAATTTTCTTTTTTATTTCTTTAGTTTTTCCCCAAAGTTATTTTGGGGTTTAACCATGAGTGAGTGTACTGAAGATATTCAAGGTTCAGTAAGCTCTTTTGAGAGTTACTTGGTGTAGAATTTGAGTTTGCTTTCAAATTTAAACCAAATTTCTAAAAAAAATTTTCATTCAGATTTGCATAAGAACAACAACTAGTGTTAATGATTTTGTGGCTAGTAGGAAATTAAGAGCTATTTTGTTTTGTCAACAGCCTTTAATATGATTAAACATTACATTTGGAATCACAGCTCCATGGCACAGGCCCAATCTTTATCTTGGGGCAAAACTTACCAGGCCAGATTCTCAACTTTGACAAGTTGTCCTTATGAAGAGCTTTTGGATACATTTTGGACTAGAGTTACATGCAAATTTGAGGACCAAATTTGAATCACGGTTACCAACTGTACAGATAAGAGGTACAAAAGAACAGTTTAAATCATATCATCTCAATTTGTATCAGTCTCTGTTTTCTGTCTGGCTGTCTATGGAGCAGACGTCTTCTTAACTCTGGAGCAGTGAATTCAAGGCTCTCTGCCAGCAGCTTTGGATTTGGTGAGGGTAGTCAGGACTTGGAATGACTCTTTTTTACTTAGCTCGTAAGATTACTGTCCCTTCATTCAACATAGACTCAGTCTCTAGGCTTGAATAGTTGCTAGTCTTCCTTCCTTCTAGATGACTTTGCTCAGTTCTAGATCTTTCATTGATATAATCAGTTCAGCTTTTTGTGATGGCACATTTGATGGTAACACTTTTCTCATGGTTACCTGGTTCGTGGTTGTTACTGCATAACCTGTCTTTTGTTTGCCATCTCGCATGAAGCTGCTCTCATCTGCATACAGCTCCCAGGCTGGCACATCTTTCAGGTCTGCTCTGCTGGAATAGGCTTCTTCCATGGTCTGCAAACAGTCAGACTTAAATACATTATCAGTTAGTGCTGGGAACAGACATACTAGGATTGACAGCAAACGTTTTCAGAATAACATTATCCAGTTTCAGTAGCATGGCATAGGGTCCATGTCTTCTATGTTCACAGAAAAACTTACAGTGGGTTGCATGCAACTGTTGGATGTATCAATTCTTGGCTGCTGGTTGGATGCAGCAATTTTCAGTTGCTGACTGCCCTAGTTCTCCAGTTTCAGGATTATTTTACATAATAGTAAAGAGTCCTTGGTCTTTTTTACTCACAAGGATACAGGAGAAGGTCTTTTACAAATTTAACTCAGTAAACCATTCTAAGATATTTGTTAACACAGGACTCTGCTTACTTATAGCATGGTTTAAGGGAGCCTAAAAACGGCTTCTTGTTCTTTGGGCTCGGTGTTTCCCTTTTGAGTGCTTACCAGAGCAGACAAAGAGCGCTCGCTGCCCTCGCACGGCCGGGGACGGGCGCGGCATGCGGGCACCCCCGCCCAGGGGCACCCCCGGCTCGCCCGCGCTCGGCCCGTGCTGCTGCTCACAGCGGCTCTCGGGTGTCCTTAAAACAAGCTCGTTACTGTGGAAAGTGCGATAGGGCCGTTCCTGCTCTTAGATCTCACACTCCCGGCCCGCTCTGGGCCGGTGCGGGCGGGGCCCAGGAGCAGCGAGTGAGCCGGGCCGTGGCCGCGCAGCGGCGGCCCCGCCTCCGCCAGAGCAGGGCCGAAGCAGCGCAGCGGCAGCCCCGGTCCCGGTTCGCTTCCTGGGACCGCTCCCCCGCGCATCCCCCGGCCGTGACCAGGGCAATGGCAGGAATCACCTGCCGCCCCTCTCAGAGCGGCTGGTGCCCCGCTTCTGTCACGGGGAGTGACCGCCTGCTCGCGGAGCCGTCCCGGAAGTCCGGGAGTCGCCCTTGCCTTAAAGATCTTGGAAAAACTTTTTACAGATGGAACATAGAAGTGGGGGCTTCTCCCCTTCCCTTACAATGGTGCGAACCGAGCTTTCTCGGCCGTTCCACAAAACTTGCTGGAAGCGAGGATCTCTCCCTCGCCTCCCACTAAGGAGCAGGCTGGACACCCAGCCTCTCCACAGACCTGTAGGAAGCGAGGATTTCTCACTCGCCTCCCACCAAGGAGCAGGCTGGGCACCCAGCCGCTCCACAAACCTGTAGGAAGTGGGAATCTCTCCCAGCTTCCCACCAAGGAGCAGGCTGGGCACCCAGCCGCTCCACAAACCTGTAGGAAGTGGGAATCTCTCCCCAGCCTCCCACCAAGGAGCAGGCTGGACACCCAGCCGCTCCACAAACCTGTAGGAAGTGGGAATCTCTCCCCAGCCTCCCACCAAGGAGCAGGCTGGACACCCAGCCGCTCCACAAACCTGTAGGAAGCGGGGCCCATCCCCCACCTCCTACCAAGAAGCAGACCAGGCCTCCCCCGGCCGCTCCATGCCCAGATGTCTCCAGGCCAGCTTTCAATTCAAAACTCGCATGTGCAAACATGAAATAAACTTTCGCACTGTGATTTGCTTTTCTCTACCAGTGAACAATCTCAGCCGAGATCACACACCCGCCTCCTCCCCACCAGCCGATCTCTGGGCAGGTTGGAAAATCGGCAACAGGAAAAACTTGGAGAAATGATTTCAAAAGCAAATTTTCTCACCACCACGCCAGGTTGTCCTGGGATCGCTAACAATTACTGACTTTAAACAGATACACAATACATAAACAATACACACACATACAAACTACACACTACACAACGAAAAGAACCACCTTTATACTACCTCCTGTGGGATCTTGGAACCATGGTGTCTCGACCTCAGGCCCGTGGCAGGGAATTCTTTAGATTGCTGTCAGAAAGGAATTCCTTGCAGGATGTTTTCGGTCCAGAGGAAGGGTACCAGGTTCTCGTGTCCCTTCTGGGTGTGCCAAATAACTGTTGCCTTTTCCCCCAGCCTGGAAAAGAAACTCGAGATCATTTTAGCAAGGAGGTAATATAAAAGGGGATCTTTATTTTGAAGGTCTTCAGGAGCAGTTATGGAAAGGTGTCCATAAAAGCCCAGCCCCTCCAGGGGTGAGTACATATTTATAGCTTTTAGGAAATTAGCATAATTGATTAAGAGCACCAATAAGGAGAACAAGTGGCGATTCAATTCCCCCTCAGGTCCAGCCCCTTCCCTGGAGCCCCCCTCTCAGCACTGGCTGCACTCTGCTTATGAAAATGTACCTCAGAGTTGTTCTCGGCCTTGGTTCCCAGGAAGAACTGAGATAGGACAGGGCCTTGCAACCCCCTGGGGCTTGGAGCTCTGGAATTTGTTTTGTCTTTCTGCTTAGGGAAAGGCTATGGAAAGGTACTGGAAAAACTAGCTATTAATATAGTAGGCTACAGAGCCACAAAAATATGGGCAGAGAGTACAGAGAACATATAAAAGAAAAAAGGCAGAAACCAAACGGCATCATTCCCCCCTTTTTTAGAGACTAACAAGACTCTGTCTTGTCTAGTCTCTACTCTGCATTCAACCATACCTCTGGTTTATACAACTGGCTATCCCACTAGTTGTTACACAGATGCTAATTATAACTACAGTTACTATGAACATTTCTTTTATCTAGGTTCAGTTTGGTAACCATGAAGTGAGTGTACTGAAGATATTCAAGGTTCAGTAAGCTCTTTTGAGAGTTACTTGGTGTAGAATTTGAGTTTGCTTTCAAATTTCAACCAAATTTCTAAAAAAATTTTTCATTCAGATTTGCATAAGAACAACAACTAGTGTTAATGATTTTGTGGCTAATAGGAAATTAAGAGCTATTTTGTTTTGTCAACAGCCTTTAATATGATTAAACATTACATTTGGAATCACAGCTCCATGGGCACAGGCCCAATCTTTATCTTGGGGCAAAACTTACCAGGCCAGATTCTCAACTTTGACAAGTTGTCCTTATGAAGAGCTTTTGGATACATTTTGGACTAGAGTTACATGCAAATTTTAGGACCAAATTTGAATCACGGTTACCAACTGTACAGATAAGAGGTACAAAAGAACAGTTTAAATCATATCATCTCAATTTGTATCAGTCTCTGTTTTCTGGCTGTCTATGGAGCAGACGTCTTCTTAACTCTGGAGCAGTGAATTCAAGGCTCTCTGCCAGCAGCTTTGGATTTGGTGAGGGTAGTCAGGACTTGGAATGACTCTTTTTACTTAGCTCGTAAGATTACTGTCCCTTCATTCAACATAGACTCAGTCTCTAGGCTTGAATAGTTGCTAGTCTTCCTTCCTTCTAGATGACTTTGCTCAGTTCTAGATCTTTCATTGATATAATCAGTTCAGCTTTTTGTGATGGTACATTTGATGGTAACACTTTTCTCATGGTTACCTGGTTCGTGGTTGTTACTGCATAACCTGTCTTTTGTTTGCCATCTCGCATGAAGCTGCTCTCATCTGCATACAGCTCCCAGGCTGGCACATCTTTCAGGTCTGCTCTGCTGGAATGGTCTGCAAACAGTCAGACTTAAATACATTATCAGTTAGTGCTGGGAACAGACATACTAGGATTGACAGCAAACGTTTTCAGAATAACATTATCCAGTTTCAGTAGCATGGCATAGGGTCCATGTCTTCTATGTTCACAGAACAAACTTACAGTGGGTTGCATGCAACTGTTGGATGTATCAATTCTTGGCTGCTGTTTGGATGCAGCAATTTTAAGTTGCTGACTGCCCTAGTTCTACAGTTTCAGGATATTTTACATAATAGTAAAGATGTCCTTGGTCTTTTTTAGCTCACAAGGATAGCAGGAGAAGGTCTTTTACAAATTTAACTCAGTAACCATTCTAAGATATTTGTTAACACAGGACTCTGCTTACTTATAGCATGGTTTAAGGGAGCCTAAAAACGGCTTCTTGTTCTTTGGGCTCGGTGTTTCCCTTTTGAGTGCTTACCAGAGCAGACAAAGAGCGCTCGCTGCCCTCGCACGGCCGGGGACGGGCGCGGCATGCGGGCCACCCCCGCCCAGGGGCACCCCCGGCTCGCCCGCGCTCGGCCGCGTGCTGCTAGCTCACAGCGGCTCTCGGTTGTCGCTTAAAACAAGCTTTCGTTACTTGGAAAGTGCGATAGGGCCGTTCCTGCTCTTAGATCTCACCCTCCCGGCCCGCTCTGGGCCGGTGCGGGCGGGGCCCAGGAGCAGCAAGTGAGCCGGGCCGTGGCCGCGCAGCGGCGGCCCCGCCTCCGCCAGAGCAGGGCCGAAGCAGCGCAGCGGCAGCCCCGGTCCCGGTTCGCTTCCTGGGACCGCTCCCCCGCGCATCCCCCGGCCGTGACCAGGGCAATGGCAGGAATCACCTCCGCCCCTCTCAGAGCGGCTGGTGCCCGCTTCTGTCACGGGGGAGTGACCGCCCTGCTCGCGGAGCCGTCCCGGAAGTCCGGGAGTCGCCCTTGCCTTAAAATCTTGGAAAAACTTTTTACAGATGGAACATAGAAAGTGGGGGCTTCTTCCCCTTCCCTTACAATGGTGCGAACCGAGCTTTCTCGGCCGTTCCACAAAACTTGCTGGAAGCGAGGATCTCTCCCTCGCCTCCCACTAAGGAGCAGGCTGGATTCACCTTCGAGGCCTCTCAGCATGACCTGTAGGAAGGCGGTAAGGATTCGGTTCTCACTCGGCCGTCCCCACCAGGAGCAGGCTGGGCACGACCAGCCGTCTGACACTCTAAACCTGTAGGAAAGTGGGAATCTTCTCCCCAGCTTCCCCACCAAGTGAGCAAGGCTGGGTACATCCCAGGCGCGTCCAGCAAACGCTGTAGGAGTGGGAATCTCTCCCAGCCTCCACCTGAAAGGGATGGCAGGCTGGAGCACGCCAGGTCGCCGCTTGCAGCAAACGCGTGTGGAAGTGGGAATCTCTCCCCAGCCTCCCACCAAGGAGCAGGCTGGACACCCAGCCGCTCCAAAAACCTGTAGGAAGCGGGGCCCATCCCCCACCTCCTACCAAGAAGCAGACCAGGCCTCCCCCGGCCGCTCCATGCCCAGATGTCTCCAGGCCCGCTTTCAATTAAAAACTCGCATGTGCTAAACATGAAATAAACTTTCGCACTGTGATTTGCTTTTCTCTACCAGTGAACAATCTCAGCCGAGATCACACACCCGCCTCCTCCCCACCAGCCGATCTCTGGGGCAGGTTGGAAAATCGGCAACAGGAAAAACTTGGAGAAATGATTTTAAAAGCAAATTTTCTCACCACCACGCCAGGTTGTCCTGGGATCGCTAACAATTACTGACTTTAAACAGATACACAATACATAAACAATACACACACATACAAACTACACACTAAACAACGAAAAGAACCACCTTTATACTACCTCCTGTGGGATCTTGGAACCATGGTGTCTCGACCTCAGGCCCGTGGCAGGGAATTCTTTAGATTGCTGTCAGAAAGGATTTCCTTGCAGGATGTTTTCGGTCCAGAGGAAGGGTACCAGGTTCTCGTGTCCCTTCTGGGTGTGCCAAATAACTGTTGCC
>JAVTVJ010006241.1:0-16468 GCA_034509425.1 Eopsaltria australis
AGCTTGGGTCTGCGAGGGTCCTTTAATCCATGCGGAATTTCAGCATCGCGGCTGTCGCTCCCAGATCACGTGGCAGCCGATTACTGCAAACAATGGCGCATTTCCATGTGAAAACTCGGGGTCCCAGATGCACATGATGCAGTTTTTTTTAGGAGGCATTTAGCCCTACAATTGCAATAGAGTTCTAGCTGATGGCAGCTTGGGTCTGGGAAGGATCTTGATCCATCACGGCGTACATTTCAGGTGTCGGTGTTGCCTTTTCCCCAGCCTGGAAAAGAAACTCGAGATCATTTTAGCAAGGAGGTAATATAAAAGGGGATCTTTATTTTGAAGGTCTTCAGGAGCAGTTATGGAAAGGTGTCCATAAAAGCCCAGCCCCTCCAGGGGTGAGTACATATTTATAGCTTTTAGGAAATTAGCATAATTGATTAAGAGCACCAATAAGGAGAACAAGTGGCGATTCAATTCCCCCTCAGGTCCAGCCCCTTCCCTGGAGCCCCCCTCTCAGCACTGGCTGCACTCTGCTTATGAAAATGTACCTCAGAGTTGTTCTCGGCCTTGGTTCCCAGGAAGAACTGAGATAGGACAGGGCCTTGCAACCCCCTGGGGCTTGGAGCTCTGGAATTTGTTTTGTCTTTCTGCTTAGGGAAGGCTATGGAAAGGTACTGGAAAAACTAGCTATTAATATAGTAGGCTACAGAGCCACAAAAATATGTGCAGAGAGTACAGAGAACATATAAAAGAAAAAAGGCAGAAACCAAACGGCATCATTCCCCCCTTTTTTAGAGACTAACAAGACTCTGTCTTGTCTAGTCTCTACTCTGCATTCAACCATACCTCTGGTTTATACAACTGGCTATCCCACTAGTTGTTACACAGATGCTAATTATAACTACAGTTACTATGAACATTTCTTTTATCTAGGTTCAGTTTGGTAACCATGAAGTGAGTGTACTGAAGATATTCAAGGTTCAGTAAGCTCTTTTGAGAGTTACTTGGTGTAGAATTTGAGTTTGCTTTCAAATTTCAACCAAATTTCTAAAAAAATTTTTCATTCAGATTTGCATAAGAACAACAACTAGTGTTAATGATTTTGTGGCTAGTAGGAAATTAAGAGCTATTTTGTTTTGTCAACAGCCTTTAATATGATTAAACATTACATTTTGAATCACAGCTCCATGGGCACAGGCCCAATCTTTATCTTGGGGCAAAACTTACCAGGCCAGATTCTCAACTTTGACAAGTTGTCCTTATGAAGAGCTTTTGGATACATTTTGGACTAGAGTTACATGCAAATTTTAGGACCAAATTTGAATCACGGTTACCAACTGTACAGATAAGAGGTACAAAAGAACAGTTTAAATCATATCATCTCAATTTGTATCAGTCTCTGTTTTATGGCTGTCTATGGAGCAGACGTCTTCTTAACTCTGGAGCAGTGAATTCAAGGCTCTCTGCCAGCAGCTTTGGATTTGGTGAGGGTAGTCAGGACTTGGAATGACTCTTTTTACTTAGCTCGTAAGATTACTGTCCCTTCATTCAACATAGACTCAGTCTCTAGGCTTGAATAGTTGCTAGTCTTCCTTCCTTCTAGATGACTTTGCTCAGTTCTAGATCTTTCATTGATATAATCAGTTCAGCTTTTTGTGATGGTACATTTGATGGTAACACTTTTCTCATGGTTACCTGGTTCGTGGTTGTTACTGCATAACCTGTCTTTTGTTTGCCATCTCGCATGAAGCTGCTCTCATCTGCATACAGCTCCCAGGCTGGCACATCTTTCAGGTCTGCTCTGCTGGAATGGTCTGCAAACAGTCAGACTTAAATACATTATCAGTTAGTGCTGGGAACAGACATACTAGGATTGACAGCAAACGTTTTCAGAATAACATTATCCAGTTTCAGTAGCATGGCATAGGGTCCATGTCTTCTATGTTCACAGAAGAAACTTACAGTGGGTTGCATGCAACTGTTGGATGTATCAATTCTTGGCTGCTGGTTGGATGCAGCAATTTTAGTTGCTGACTGCCCTAGTTCTCCAGTTTCAGGATTATTTTACATAATAGTAAAGAGTCCTTGGTCTTTTTTACTCACAAGGATACAGGAGAAGGTCTTTTACAAATTTAACTCAGTAAACCATTCTAAGATATTTGTTAACACAGGACTCTGCTTACTTATAGCATGGTTTAAGGGAGCCTAAAAGCGGCTTCTTGTTCTTTGGGCTCGGTGTTTCCCTTTTGAGTGCTTACCAGAGCAGACAAAGAGCGCTCGCTGCCCTCGCACGGCCGGGGACGGGCGCGGCATGCGGGCACCCCCGCCCAGGGGCACCCCCGGCTCGCCCGCGCTCGACCCGTGCTGCTGCTCACAGCGGCTCTCGGGTGTCCTTAAAAACAAGCTCGTTACTGTGGAAGTCTTTTGATAGGGGCCGTTCCTGCTCTTAGATCTCACACTCCCGGCCCGGCTCTGGGCGGTCTGAGGCGAGGAGCCAGGGCAGCGGTAAAGGCGAGACGTGGCGGCGCGTGGCTACGACCCGCCTCCGCCAGAGCAGGGCAGAAGCAGCGCAGCGGCAGCCCCGGTCCCGGTTCGCTTCCTGGGACCGCTCCCCCGCGCATCCCCCGGCCGTGACCAGGGCAATGGTAGGAATCACCTCCGCCCCTCTCAGAGCGGCTGGTGCCCAGCTTCTGTCACGGGGGAGTGACCGCCCTGCTCGCGGAGCCGTCCCGGAAGTCCGGGAGTCGCCCTTGCCTTAAAATCTTGGAAAAACTTTTTACAGATGGAACATAGAAAGTGGGGGCTTCTCCCCCTTCCCTTACAATGGTGCGAGCCGAGCTTTCTCGGCCGTTCCACAAAACTTGCTGGAAGCGAGGATCTCTCCCTCGCCTCCCACTAAGGAGCAGGCTGGACACCCAGCCTCTCCACAGACCTGTAGGAAGCGAGGATTTCTCACTCGCCTCCCACCAAGGAGCAGGCTGGGCACCCAGCCGCTCCACAAACCTGTAGGAAGTGGGAATCTCTCCCCAGCCTCCCACCAAGGAGCAGGCTGGACACCCAGCCGCTCCACAAACCTGTAGGAAGTGGGAATCTCTCCCCAGCCTCCCACCAAGGAGCAGGCTGGACACCCAGCCGCTCCACAAACCTGTAGGAAGCGGGGCCCATCCCCCACCTCCTACCAAGAAGCAGACCAGGCCTCCCCCGGCCGCTCCATGCCCAGATGTCTCCAGGCCAGCTTTCAATTCAAAACTCTCATGTGCTAAACATGAAATAAACTTTCGCACTGTGATTTGCTTTTCTCTACCAGTGAACAATCTCAGCCGAGATCACACACCCGCCTCCTCCCCACCAGCCGATCTCTGGGGCAGGTTGGAAAATCGGCAACAGGAAAAACTTGGAGAAATGATTTCAAAAGCAAATTTTCTCACCACCACGCCAGGTTGTCCTGGGATCGCTAACAATTACTGACTTTAAACAGATACACAATACATAAACAATACACACACATACAAACTACACACTACACAACGAAAAGAACCACCTTTATACTACCTCCTGTGGGATCTTGGAACCATGGTGTCTCGACCTCAGGCCCGTGGCAGGGAATTCTTTAGATTGCTGTCAGAAAGGAATTCCTTGCAGGATGTTTTCGGTCCAGAGGAAGGGTACCAGGTTCTCGTGTCCCTTCTGGGGGTGCCAAATAACTGTTGCCGTTTCCCCCAGCCTGGAAAAGAAACTCGAGATCATTTTAGCAAGGAGGTAATATAAAAGGGGATCTTTATTTTGAAGGTCTTCAGGAGCAGTTATGGAAAGGTGTCCATAAAAGTCCAGCCCCTCCAGGGGTGAGTACATATTTATAGCTTTTAGGAAATTAGCATAATTAAGAGCACCAATAAGGAGACCAAGTGGCGATTCAATTCCCCCTCAGGTCCAGCCCCTTCCCTGGAGCCCCCCTCTCAGCACTGGCTGCACTCTGCTTATGAAAATGTACCTCAGAGTTGTTATCGGCCTTGTTTCCCAGGAAGAACTGAGATAGGACAGGGCCTTGCAACCCCCTGGGGCTTGGAGCTCTGGAATTTGTTTTGTCTTTCTGCTTAGGGAAAGGCTATGGAAAGGTACTGGAAAAACTAGCTATTAATATAGTGGGCTACAGAGCCACAAAAATATGTGCAGAGAGTACAGAGAACATATAAAAGAAAAAAGTCAGAAACCAAGCGGCATCACGGGGGCACAGTGCCTTAGGGCGGGGACACAAAAAGTGTCACTTTTCTCTGAAAGAGAACTCTGCCCCAGTTCTTGATGTCAGTTTGGAGGAGGTTTTGGCCTGCAAAGGCAGCCAGAGTCCCTTCTTGGTGGCAGCTTGGGTCTCGAGGAATCTTAATCCATCTCTTGGAATTTCAACTGTCTTGATATCAACTCCCAGATATGTGGTGGCCTTCGATTCAAACAATGGCGCTTTTCCATGTGAAAGAAAACTCAGTCCCAGAGATGCATGATGCCAGTTTTTAGGAGGCATTTAGCCCTACAATTGCAGCCAGAGTTCTAGTTGATGGCAGCTTGGGTCTGGGAAGGATCTTGATCCATGCGGCATTTTAGGTGGCGTCGGTGTTTCCTTTTCCCCCAGCCTGGAAAAGAAACTCGAGATCATTTTAGCAAGGAGGTAATATAAAAGGGGATCTTTATTTTGAAGGTCTTCAGGAGCAGTTATGGAAAGGTGTCCATAAAAGCCCAGCCCCTCCAGGGGTGAGTACATATTTATAGCTTTTAGGAAATTAGCATAATTGATTAAGAGCACCAATAAGGAGAACAAGTGGCGATTCAATTCCCCCTCAGGTCCAGCCCCTTCCCTGGAGCCCCCCTCTCAGCACTGGCTGCACTCTGCTTATGAAAATGTACCTCAGAGTTGTTCTCGGCCTTGGTTCCCAGGAAGAACTGAGATAGGACAGGGCCTTGCAACCCCCTGGGGCTTGGAGCTCTGGAATTTGTTTTGTCTTTCTGCTTAGGGAAAGGCTATGGAAAGGTACTGGAAAAACTAGCTATTAATATAGTAGGCTACAGAGCCACAAAAATATGTGCAGAGAGTACAGAGAACATATAAAAGAAAAAAGGCAGAAACCAAACGGCATCATTCCCCCCTTTTTTAGAGACTAACAAGACTCTGTCTTGTCTAGTCTCTACTCTGCATTCAACCATACCTCTGGTTTATACAACTGGCTATCCCACTAGTTGTTACACAGATGCTAATTATAACTACAGTTACTATGAACATTTCTTTTATCTAGGTTCAGTTTGGTAACCATGAAGTGAGTGTACTGAAGATATTCAAGGTTCAGTAAGCTCTTTTGAGAGTTACTTGGTGTAGAATTTGAGTTTGCTTTCAAATTTCAACCAAATTTCTAAAAAAATTTTCATTCAGATTTGCATAAGAACAACAACTAGTGTTAATGATTTTGTGGCTAGTAGGAAATTAAGAGCTATTTTGTTTTGTCAACAGCCTTTAATATGATTAAACATGACATTTGGAATCACAGCTCCATGGGCACAGGCCCAATCTTTATCTTGGGGCAAAACTTACCAGGCCAGATTCTCAACTTTGACAAGTTGTCCTTATGAAGAGCTTTTTGATACATTTTGGACTAGAGTTACATGCAAATTTTAGGACCAAATTTGAATCACGGTTACCAGCTGTACAGATAAGAGGTACAAAAGAACAGTTTAAATCATATCATCTCAATTTGTATCAGTCTCTGTTTTCTGGCTGTGCTTATGGGGCAGACCGTCTTCTTCAATCTGGGCAGTGAATTCAAGGCTCTCTGCCAGCAGGCTTTGGATTTGGTGAGCGGTAGTCAGGATTGGAATGATTGCTTTTTTACTTAGCTGTAAGATTACTGTCCTTCTATTCAAGCATGAGACTCAGTCTCTAGGTTGAATAGTTGCTAGTCTTCTTCCTTCTAGATGACTTTGCTCAGTTCTAGATCTTTCATTGATATAATCAGTTCAGCTTTTTGTGATGGTACATTTGATGGTAACACTTTTCTCATGGTTACCTGGTTCGTGGTTGTTACTGCATAACCTGTCTTTTGTTGGCCATCTCGCATGAAGCTGCTCTCATCTGCATACAGCTCCCAGGCTGGCACATCTTTCAGGTCTGCTCTGCTGGAATAGGCTTCTTCCATGGTCTGCAAACAGTCAGACTTAAATACATTATCAGTTAGTGCTGGGAACAGACATAGTAGGATTGACAGCAAACGTTTTCAGAATAACATTATCCAGTTTCAGTAGCATGGCATAGGGTCCATGTCTTCTATGTTCACAGAACAAACTTACAGTGGGTTGCATGCAACTGTTGGATGTATCAATTCTTGGCTGCTGGTTGGATGCAGCAATTTTCAGTTGCTGACTGCTCTAGTTCTCCAGTTTCAGGATTATTTTACATAATAGTAAAGAGTCCTTGGTCTTTTTTACTCACAAGGATACAGGAGAAGGTCTTTTACAAATTTAACTCAGTAAACCATTCTAAGATATTTGTTAACACAGGACTCTGCTTACTTTAGCATGGTTTAATGGAGCCTAAAAACGGCTTCTTGTTCTTTGGGCTCGGTGTTTCCCTTTTGAGTGCTTACCAGAGCAGACAAAGAGCGCTCGCTGCCCTCGCACGGCCGGGACGGGCGCGGCATGCGGGCACCCCCGCCCAGGGGCACCCCCGGCTCGCCCGCGCTCGGCCCGTGCTGCTGCTCACAGCGGCTCTCGGGTGTCCTTAAAACAAGCTCGTTACTGTGGAAAGTGCGATAGGGCCGTTCCTTGCTCTTAGATCTCACACTCCCGGCCCGCTCTGGGGCGGTGCGGGCGGGGCCCAGGAGCAGCGAGTGAGCCGGGCCGTGGCCGCGCAGCGGCGGCCCCGCCTCCGCAGACGCTTGGGCGAAGCAGCGTGCAGCGCAGCCCCGGTCCGGGTTTCGCTTCCTGGGACGCGCTGCCGCGCGCATCGCCGCGGCACGTGATCAGGGCATGGCAAGGATCACTCTGCGCCGCCTCTCAGAGCGGCTGTGCCCGCTTCTGTCACGGGGGAGTGGTACCCCTGCTCGCGAGCGTCCCGGAAGATCCGGGAGTCGCCGCCTTTGCCTTAAATCTTTGGGAAAAACTTTTTAACAGTGGATACATAGAAAGTGGGCTTTCTCCCCTTCCCTTACAATGGTGCGAACCGAGCTTTCTCGGCCGGTCCACAAAACTTGCTGAAAGCGAGGATCTCTCCCTTGCCTCCCACTAAGGAGCAGGCTGGACACCCAGCCTCTCCACAGACCTGTAGGAAGCGAGGATTTCTCACTCGCCTCCCACCAAGGAGCAGGCTGGGCACCCAGCCGCTCCACAAACTTGTAGGAAGTGGGAATCTCTCCCCAGCTTCCCACCAAGGAGCAGGCTGGGCACCCAGCCGCTTCACAAACCTGTAGGAAGTGGGAATCTCTCCAGCTGCCACGCAAGGAGCAGGCTGGACACCCAGCGCTTCCACAAACCTGTAGGAAGTGGGAATCTCTCCCCAGCCTCCCACCAAGGAGCAGGCTGGACACCCAGCCGCTCCACAAACCTGTAGGAAGCGGGCCCATCCCCCACCTCCTACCAAGAAGCAGACCAGGCTTCCCCCGGCCGCTCCATGCCCAGATGTCTCCAGGCCAGCTTTCAATTCAAAACTCGCATGTGCTAAACATGAAATAAACTTTCGCACTGTGATTTTCTTTTCTCTACCAGTGAACAATCTCAGCCGAGATCACACACCCGCCTCCTCCCCACCAGCCGATCTCTGGGGCAGGTTGGAAAATCGGCAACAGGAAAAACTTGGAGAAATGATTTCCAAAGCAAATTTTCTCACCACCACGCCAGGTTGTCCTGGGATCGCTAACAATTACTGACTTTAAACAGATACACAATACATAAACAATACACACACATACAAACTACCCACTACACAACGAAAAGAACCACCTTTATACTACCTCCTGTGGGATCTTGGAACCATGGTGTCTCGACCTCAGGCCCGTGGCAGTGAATTCTTTAGATTGCTGTCAGAAAGGAATTCCTTGCAGGATGTTTTCGGTCCAGAGGAAGGGTACCAGGTTCTTGTGTCCCTTCTGGGTGTGCCAAATAACTGTTGCCTTTTCCCCCAGCCTGGAAAAGAAACTCGAGATCCTTTTAGCAAGGAGGTAATAAAAAAGGGGATCTTTATTTTGAAGGTCTT
This sequence comes from Eopsaltria australis, assembly GCA_034509425.1. Taxonomy (NCBI): domain Eukaryota; kingdom Metazoa; phylum Chordata; class Aves; order Passeriformes; family Petroicidae; genus Eopsaltria; species Eopsaltria australis. The sequence continues at coordinate 8,219 of JAVTVJ010006241.1, forward strand.
CAGGAGCAGTTATGGAAAGGTGTCCATAAAAGCAGCCCACAGTCCAGGGGTGAGTACTATTTAGCTAGCTTTTAGGAATTAGCATAATTGATTAAGAGCACCAATAAGGAGAACAAGTGGCGATTCAAGTCCCCCTCAGGTCCAGCCCCTTCCCTGGAGCACCCCTCTCAGCACTGGCTGCACTCTGCTTATGAAAATGTACCTCAGAGTTGTTCTCGGCCTTGGTTCCCAGGAAGAACTGAGATAGGACAGGGCCTTGCAACCCCCTGGGGCTTGGAGCTCTGGAATTTGTTTTGTCTTTCTGCTAGGGAAAGGCTATGGAAAGGTACTGGAAAAACTAGCTATTAATATAGTAGGCTACAGAGCCACAAAAATATGGGCAGAGAGTACAGAGAACATATAAAAGAAAAAAGGCAGAAACCAAACGGCATCACCGGGAGCATAGTGCCTTAGGGCCGGGACACAAAAAGTGTCCCTTTTCTCTGAGAAAGAGAACTCTGCCCCCCAGTTCATTGATGTCAGTTTGGAGGAGGGTTTTGGCCCTGCAAGGGCAGCCAGGGTCCCTGTCGGTGGCAGCTTGGGTCTGCGAGGAATCTTGATCCATACGGAATTTTGAAAGAGGCTGGGCAGTCGACTCCCAGACATGGGGCCTACGATACAAATGATGGGCACTTTTCACGTGAAAGAAAATTAGCCCCCAGATTCATGCGATGTCGGTTTGGTGGAGGGTTTTGGCCCTACAAATGCACCAGAAGTCCTGGTTTGTGGCATTCTTGCGTCAGCGAATTAATCTTATCATACGGAATTCAGGTAAGCGTCTAGGAGCCGAGTGCCTTAGGGCCAAGGACACAAAAAGTGTCCTTGTTCTCTGAGAAAGAGATCTGCCGCCAGTTTCGTGATGTCGGTTTGGTGGAGGGTTTTGGCCCTACAAATGCAACCAGAGTCCTGGTTGATGGCAGCTTGCGTCAGCGAATAATCTTGATCGATACGGAATTTCAGGTGGCGTCTGGGAGCAGAGTGCATTAGGGCCACGACCAAAGAAGTGTCCTTTTCTCTGAGAAAGAGAACTCTGCCCCCCACTTTCTTGATGTCAGTTTGGAGGAGGGTTTTGGCCCTGCAAGGGCAGTCAGTGTCCTTTTTGGTGGCAGCTTGGGTCTGCGAGGTGTCTTAATCTGTGTGGAATTTCAGCCTGAGGCAGTCAACTTTCCAGATATGTGGTCTTCGATGCAAACAATGGCGCATTTCCATGTGAAAGAAAACTCAGTCCCCCAGATGCATGATGCCAGTTTTTAGGAGGCATTTAGCCCTACAATTGCAGCCAGAGTTCTAGCTGATGGCAGCTTGGGTCTGGGAGGATCTTGATCCATGCGGCATTTCAGGTGGCGTCCGGTGTTGCCTTTTCCCCCAGCCTGGAAAAGAAACTCGAGATCATTTTAGCAAGGAGGTAATATACAAGGGGATCTTTATTTTGAAGGTCTTCAGGAGCAGTTATGGAAAGGTGTCCATAAAAGCCCAGCCCCTCCAGGGGTGAGTACATATTTATAGCTTTTAGGAAATTAGCATAATTGATTAAGAGCACCAATAAGGAGAACAAGTGGCGATTCAATTCCCCCTCAGGTCCAGCCCCTTCCCTGGAGCCCCCCTCTCAGCACTGGCTGCACTCTGCTTATGAAAATGTACCTCAGAGTTGTTCTCGGCCTTGGTTCCCAGGAAGAACTGAGATAGGACAGGGCCTTGCAACCCCCTGGGGCTTGGAGCTCTGGAATTTGTTTTGTCTTTCTGCTTAGGGAAAGGCTATGGAAAGGTACTGGAAAAACTAGCTATTAATATAGTAGGCTACAGAGCCACAAAAATATGGGCAGAGAGTACAGAGAACATATAAAAGAAAAAAGGCAGAAACCAAACGGCATCATTCCCCCCTTTTTTAGAGACTAACAAGACTCTGTCTTGTCTAGTCTCTACTCTGCATTCAACCATACCTCTGGTTTATACAACTGGCTATCCCACTAGTTGTTACACAGATGCTAATTATAACTACAGTTACTATGAACATTTCTTTTATCTAGGTTCAGTTTGGTAACCATGAAGTGAGTGTACTGAAGATATTCAAGGTTCAGTAAGCTCTTTTGAGAGTTACTTTGTGTAGAATTTGAGTTTTCTTTCAAATTTCAACCAAATTTCTAAAAAAATTTTTCATTCAGATTTTCATAAGAACAACAACTAGTGTTAATGATTTTGTGGCTAGTAGGAAATTAAGAGCTATTTTGTTTTGTCAACAGCCTTTAATATGATTAAACATTACATTTTGAATCACAGCTACATGGGCACAGGCCCAATCTTTATCTTGGGGCAAAACTTACCAGGCCAGAGTCTCAACTTTGACAAGTTGTCCTTATGAAGAGCTTTGGGATACATTTTGGACTAGAGTTACATGCAAATTTTAGGACCAAATTTGAATCACGGTTACCAACTGTACAGATAAGAGGTACAAAAGAACAGTTTAAATCATATCATCTCAATTTTATCAGTCTCTGTTTTCTGGCTGTCTATGGAGCAGACGTCTTCTTAACTCTGGAGCAGTGAATTCAAGGCTCTCTGCCAGCAGCTTTGGATTTGGTGAGGGTAGTCAGGACTTGGAATGACTCTTTTTACTTAGCTCGTAAGATTACTGTCGCTTCATTCAACATAGACTCAGTCTCTAGGCTTGAATAGTTGCTAGTCTTCCTTCCTTCTAGATGACTTTGCTCAGTTCTAGATCTTTCATTGATATAATCAGTTCAGCTTTTTGTGATGGTACATTTTATGGTAACACTTTTCTCATGTTTACCTGGTTCGTGGTTGTTACTGCATAACCTGTCTTTGTTGTTTTGCCATCTCGCTGAAGCGCTGCTCTCATGCTGCATCGCTCGCAGGCTGAGCACAATCTTCATGTTGCTACTGGCTGGAATAGGCTTCTTCCATGGTTGCAACAGTCAGACTTAGATACATTATAGTTAGTGTGGGAACAGACACTAGCTACTATCGGATGACAGCAACACCTTTTCAGAATAACATTAATCAGTTCAGTAGCATGGCCATAGGGTCAGTCTTCCTAGATGTTCACAGAAGCAATACTTACAGTGGGTTGATGCAACTGTTTGGAGTGTATCAATTCTTGGCTGCTGGTTGGATGCAGAGAATTTTCAGTTGCTGATGCCCATAGTTCTCGCAGTTTCAGGATTATTTTACTAATAGTAAAGAGTCCTTGGTCTTTTTTAGCTCAGCAAGGATACGAGGAGAAGGTCTTTTAGCAAATTTAACATCAGTAAACCATCCTAAGATATTTGTTAACACAGGACTCTGCTTACTTATAGCATGGTTTAAGGGAGCCTAAAAACGGCTTCTTGGTCTTTGGGCTCGGGGTTTCCTTTTGAGTGCCTACCAGAGCAAAGAGCGCTCGCTGCCTCCGCACGGCCGGGGACGGGCGCGGCCTCCGGGCATCCCCGCCCAGGAGCACCCCCGGCTCGCCCGCGCTCGGCCCGTGCTGCTGCTCACAGCGGCTCTCGGGTGTCCTTATAACAAGCTCGTTACTGTGGAAAGTGCGATAGGGCCGTTCCTGCTCTTAGATCTCACACTCCCGGCGCGCTCTGGGCCGGTGCGGGCGGGGCCCAGGAGCAGCGAGTGAGCGCGGTCCGTGGCCGGCAGCGCGGCCCCGCCTCGCCAGATCAGGGCCGAAGCAGCGCAGCGGCAGCCCCGGTCCCGGTTTGCTTCCTGGGACCGCTCCCCCGCGCATCCCCCGGCCGTGACCAGGGCAATGGCAGGAATCACCTCCGCCCCTCTCAGAGCGGCTGGTGCCCCGCTTCTGTCACGGGGGAGTGACCGCCCTGCTCGCGGAGCCGTCCCGGAAGTCCGGGAGTCGCCCTTGCCTTAAAATCTTGGAAAAACTTTTTACAGATGGAACATAGAAAGTGGGGCTTCTCCCCCTTCCCTTACAATGGTGCGAACCGAGCTTTCTCGGCCGGTCCACAAAACTTGCTGGAAGCGAGGATCTCTCCCTCGCCTCCCCCTAAGGAGCAGGCTGGACACCCAGCCTCTCCACAGACCTGTAGGAAGCGAGGATTTCTCACTCGCCTCCCACCAAGGAGCAGGCTGGGCACCCAGCCGCTCCACAAACCTGTAGGAAGTGGGAATCTCTCCCCAGCTCCACCAAGGAGCAGCCGCTCACGAAACCTGTATGGGGAAGTGGGCACTCTCTGACCCACCAAGGAACAGGCTGGGCACCCAGCCGCTCCACAAAACTTGCAGGAAGCGAGTATCTCTCCCCAGCCTCCCACCAAGGAGCAGGCTGGACACCCAGCCTCTCCACACACCTGTAGGAAGCGGGGCCCATCCCCCACCTCCTACCAAGAAGCAGACCAGGCCTCCCCCGGCCGCTCCATGCCCAGATGTCTCCAGGCCAGCTTTCCATTCAAAACTCGCATGTGCGAAACATGAAATAAACTTTCGCACTGTGATTTGCTTTTCTCTACCCGTGAACAATCTCAGCCGAGATCACACACCCGCCTCCTCCCCACCAGCCGATCTCTGGGGCAGGTTGGAAAATCGGCAACAGGAAAAACTTGGAGAAATGATTTCAAAAGCAATTTTTCTCACCACCACGCCAGGTTGTCCTGGGATCGCTAACAATTACTGACTTTAAACAGATACACAATACATAAACAATACACACATACAAACTACACACTACACAACGAAAAGAACCACCTTTATACTACCTCCTGTGGGATCTTGGAACCAGGGTGTCTCGACCTCAGGCCCGTGGCAGGGAATTCTTTCGATTGCTGTCAGAAAGGAATTCCTTGCAGGATGTTTTCGGTCCAGAGGAAGGGTACCAGGTTCTCGTGTCCCTTCTGGGTGTGCCAAATAACTGTTGCCTTTTCCCCCAGCCTGGAAAAGAAACTCGAGATCATTTTAGAAAGGAGGTAATATAAAAGGGTATCTTTATTTTGAAGGTCTTCAGGAGCAGTTATGAAGGTGTGCATGAAGCCAGCCCCTCCAGGGGTGAGTACATATTTATAGCTTTTAGAATTAGCATAGTGGTTAAGAGCACTCAATAAGGAGAACAAGTGGCGATTCAATTCCCCCTCAGGTCCAGCCCCTTCCCTGGAGCCCCCCTCTCAGCACTGGCTGCACTCTGCTTATGAAAATGTACCTCAGAGTTGTTCTCAGCCTTGGTTCCCAGGAAGAACTGAGATAGGACAGGGCCTTGCAGCCCCCTGGGGCTTGGAGCTCTGGAATTTGTTTTGTCTTTCTGCTTAGGGAAAGGCTCTGGAAAGGTACTGGAAGCCAGCTATTAATATAGTAGGCTGAGCCAGAACAATATGTGCAGAGAACACAGAGAACATATATGAAAAAGGCAGAAACCAAAGCAGCATCCTGCCGGGAGCACAGTGCCTTAGGGCGGGACACAAAAAGTGTCCCTTTCTCTGAAAGAGAACTCTGCCCCCAGTTTCTTGATGTCAGTTTGGAGGAGGGTTTTGGCCCTGACAAGTCCTTGTTGGTGGCAACTGGGTCTCTGAGGAATCTTAATCCGCTCATGAGGAATTTCAGCATGCGGCTGTCAACTCCCAGATATGTGGCCTTGATGTAAGCAATGTGTTTCCATGAAAAGAAAACTCAGTCCCCAGATGCTGGTACCAGGTTTTAGGGAGACATTTAGCCCTATAATTGCAATAGGTTCTAGCTGATGGCAGCTTGGGTCTGGGAAGGATCTTGATAGAAGACATGGACCCTATGCCATGCTACTTTTCAAAGAACTGGATAATGTTATTATTCTGAAAACGTGTGCTGTCAATCCTAGTATGTCTGTTCCCAGCACTAACTGATATGTATTTAAGTCTGACTGTTTGCAGACCATGGAAGAAGCCTATTCCAGCAGAGCAGACCTGAAAGATGTGCCAGCCCGGGAGCTGTATGCAGATGAGAGCAGCTTCATGCGAGATGGCAAACAAAAGACAGGTTATGCAATAACAACCACGAACCAGGTAACCATGAGAAAAGTGTTACCATCAAATGTACCATCACAAAAAGCTGAACTGATTATATCAATGAAAGATCTAGAACTGAGCAAAGTCATCTAGAAGGAAGGAAGACTAGCAACTATTCAAGCCTAGAGACTGAGTCTATGTTGAATGAAGGGACAGTAATCTTACGAGCTAAGTACAAAGAGTCATTCCAAGTCCTGACTACCCTCACCAAATCCAAAGCTGCTGGCAGAGAGCCTTGAATTCACTGCTCCAGAGTTAAGAAGACGTCTGCTCCATAGACAGCCAGAAAAGAGAGACTGATACAAATTGAGATGATATGATTTAAACTGTTCTTTTGTACCTCTTATCTGTACGGTTGGTAACCGTGATTCAAATTTGGTCCTAAAATTTGCATGTAACTCTAGTCCAAAATGTATCCAAAAGCTCTTCATAAGGACAACTTGTCAAAGTTGAGAATCTGGCCTGGTAGTTTGCCCCAAGACAAGGTGGGCCTGTGCCCATGGAGCTGTGATTCCAAATGTCATGTTTAATCATATTAAAGGCTGTTGACAAAACAAAATAGCTCTTAATTTCCTACTAGCCACAAAATCATTAACACTAGTTGTTGGTCTTATGCAAATCTGAATGAAAAATTTTTTTAGAAATTTGGTTGAAATTTGAAAGCAAACTCAAATTCTACACCAAGTAACTCTCAAAGAGCTTACTGAACCTTGAATATCTTCAGTACACTCACTTCATGGTTACCAAACTGAACCTAGATAAAAGAAATGTTCATAGTAACTGTAGTTATAATTAGCATCTGTGTAACAGCTAGTGGGATAGCCAGTTGTATAAACCAGAGGTATGGTTGAATGCAGAGTAGAGACTAGACAAGACAGAGTCTTGTTAGTCTCTAAAAAAGGGGGGAATGATGCCGTTTGGTTTCTGCCTTTTTTCTTTTATATGTTCTCTGTACTCTCTGCCCATATTTTTGTGGCTCTGTAGCCTACTATATTAATAGCTAGTTTTTCCAGTACCTTTCCATGGCCTTTCCCTAAGCAGAAAGACAAAACAAATTCCAGAGCTCCAAGCCCCAGGAGGTACAAGGCCCTGTCCTATCTCGGTTCTTCCTGGGAACCAAGGCCGAGAACAACTCTGAGGTGCATTTTCATAAACAAAGTAGAGCCAGTGCTGAGAGGGGGACTCCAGAGAAGGGGCTGGACCTGGGGGGAATTGAATCATCACTTGTTCTCCTTATTGGTGCTTTTAATCAATTATGCTAATTTCCTAAAAGCTATAAATATGTACTCGCCCCTGGAGGGGGTGGGCTTTTATGGACACCTTTCCATAACTGCTCCTGAAGACCTTCAAAATAAAGATCCCTTTTTATATTACCTCCTTGCTAAAATGATCTCGAGTTTCTTTTCCAGGCTGGAAAGAGCAACACCCGGGCCACCTGAAATGCCCATGGATCCAAGATCCTTCCCAGACCCAAGCTGCCATCAGCTTCGAACTCTGGCTACCAATTGTAAGGAACTAAATGCCTCTAAAACTGGCATCATGCATCCTGAGGGACTGAGTTTTCTTTCACGTGGAAAATTTCCATCATTTGTATCTTAGGCCCCATGTCTGGGAGTCGACAGCCGCCTCTTCAAAATCCGCATGGAGCAAGATCCCTCAGAGACCCAAGCTACCACCAACTAGGACACCGGCTTAACTTGCAGGGCCAAAACCCTCCTCCAAACTGACATCAAGAAACTGGGGGGCAGAGTTCTCTTTCTCAGAGAAAAGGGACACTTTTTGTGTCCCGGCCCTAAACACTCTGCTCCCTGCTGCCTCCTGAGAATCCGTATGGATCAAGATTCCTCGCAGACCCAAGCTGCCACTGACAAGGACCCTGGCTGCCCTTGCAGGGCCAAAACCCTCCTCCAAACTGACATCAAGAAAGTGGGGGGGCAGAGTTCTCTTTCTCAGAGAAAAGGGACACTTTTTGTATCCCGGCCCCAAGGCACTGTGCTCCCTGCTTCCTCCTGAAATTCCGTATGGATCAAGATTCCTCGCAGACCCAAGGTGCCACAATAAAGACCCATGGCTGCCCTTGCAGGGCCAAAACCCTCCTCCAAACTGACATCAAGAAACTGGGGGGCAGAGTTCTCTTTCTCAGAGAAAAAGGACACTTTTTTGTTTCTCGGCCCTCAGGCACTGGTCTTCCTGCTGCCTCCTGAAATTCCGTATGGATCAAGAT
>JAVTVJ010006242.1:0-15698 GCA_034509425.1 Eopsaltria australis
GGGGACATGGGGACAGCCCTGAGCCACCGCCAGCTGCGGGGACATGGGGACATGGGGACAAGCCAGGGGACATGGGGACAGCCCTGAGCCACCGCCAGCTGCGGGGACATGGGGACATGGGGACAGCCGGGGGACATGGGGACATCCGAGGGACATGGGGACAGCCCTGAGCCACCGCCAGCTGCGGGGACATGGGGACACCCGGGGGACATGGGGACAGCCAGGAGACATGGGGACAGCCCTGAGCCACCGCCAGCTGCGGGGACACGGGGACATGGGGACACCGCGGGGACATGGGGACAGCCGAGGGACACAGGGACAGCCGGGACAGCCGGGGACATGGGGACACCCGAGGGACATGGGGACAGCCAGGGGACATGGGACAGCCCTGGAAACCACATAGCCTCTTGGGGACCTTACTTGAGAGACATGAGACAGCAGGGACATGGGAACCCAGCCAAGGGGACATAGGACAACCCCTGAGCCACCTTCTTGAGGGACATGGGAACCACCTGAGGGACATAGGAGGGACCTTCAGGGGACATGGGACAACCAGGACATAGGGACACCATGGGACATGGGGACATGGGGACAGCTCCGAGGGACATGGGGACACCATGGGGACATAGGGACATGGGGACAGCCGAGGGACACAGGGACAGCCGGGACAGACGAGGGACATGGGGACACCCGAGGGACATGGGGACACCGTGGGGACATGGGGACAGCCGGGGACATGGGGACACCCGAGGGACATGGGGACAGCCGAGGGACATGGGGACACCCGAGGGACATGGGGACAGCCCTGAGCCACCGCCAGCTGCGGGGACATGGGGACATGGGGACACCCGGGGGACATGGGGACAGCCAAGGGACATGGGGACATGGGGACAGCCGAGGGACATGGGGACATGGGGACAGCCCTGAGCCCCGCCAGCCATGGGGACATGGGACCGGGCCTGGGGACAGCTGGGACATGGGACAGCCGAGGGACATGGGGACATGGGGACAGCCCTGAGCCACCGCCAGCTGCGGGGACATGGGGACATGGGGACACCCGAGGGACATGGGGACAGCCAGGGGACATGGGGACAGCCGGGGACATGGGGACAGCTGGGGGACGTAGGGACACCCAGGGGACTTGGGGACAGCTGGGGGGGACATGGGGACATCCAGGACAGCCGAGGGACATGGGGACACTGCGGGGACATGGGGACAGTGGGACACCCGAGGGACATGGGGACAGCTGGGGGGATATGGGGACACCCAGGGGACTTGGGGACAGCCGAGGGACATGGGGACAGCTGGGGGGGATGGGGACAGCCAGGGAGGATATGGGGACACTGGGACACCCGAGGGACATGGGGACAGCCGAGGGTCAGGGGGACATCCAAGGGGGGACATGGGGACAGCCAAGGGGGACATCTGGGGGGGATATGGGGACACCCAGGGGACTTGGGGACAGCTGGGGGACATGGGGACAGCTGAGGGGGACATGGGGACAGCCGAGGGACATGGGGACATCCTGGGGGGGGCGCGGGGACACCCGGGGAACACCCGGGGGAGGGACATGGGGACAGCCAGGGCGGGATGTGGGGACACCCGGTGGCACACGGAGACACCCGGGGGGGGGGTGGGGGGGCGTGGGGACACCCAGGGGACACCCAGGGGACACTCAGGGGGGACACGAGGAGCCCCCTCAGTGTCCCCAACTGCCGCCCTCACGCTGCCCCCCCTCACCTGCCGCGCCGCCCAGCACGGCCCGCACCTGTCCCCAGTGCCCCCCGGGTGTCCCTAAGGTGTCCCTAACGTGTCCCTAAGGTGTCCCCAGGTGTCCCCAGGTGTCCCCTCACCTGCAGCGCCGCCCATCCCCCCAGCACGGCCCGCACGCCCTCAGCGAACAGAGCCCGCGCCTCCACCCCGGGCGCCGCCATCACGGCGCTGCGCAGGGCGCCGCGCGGAGCGCCGAGCGAGCGATAGAGCGAGGCCAGCGAGCGATGCCCGAGTCACCGATCAGAGCTGGGGGGGCGTGGCCTCGGGGAGAGGGAGGGAGGGACTACAACTCCCGACAGCCCCCGCGCGGTGGTGGTCACGTGACGGGGGCGAGGGGCGGGGTCTGGGGATATGGGGGATTTTGGGGGGCTGTGGGGTACAGGGGGGCTCTATGGGGGTTATAGGGGCTGGGGGCTCTATGGGGTTATGGGGGGCTCTATGGGGTTATAAGGGCTGGGAGCTCTATGGGGTTATAAGGGCTGGGGGGCTCTATAGGGTACAGGGTCTATGGGGGTTATGGGGGCTGGGGGCTCTATGGGGTTATGGGGGGCTCTATGGGGTTATAGGGGCTGGGGGCTCTACGGGGTACAGGGGGGCTCTATGGGGTTATAGGGGGGCTCTATGGGGTTCTAGGGGCTGGGGGGCTCTATGGTCCCTATAGATCCGGGGGGGTCCCCATAGATTGGGGGGTGTCCCAATAGATTCGGGGGGGGTCCCTCCAGATCCAGGGGGGTCCCCATAGATCCGGGGGGGTCCCTACAGATTCCGGGGAGTCCCTCCAGCATCCTTGGGGGTCCCCATAGATCGGGGGGGTCCCCATAGACCGGGGGGGTCCCTACACATCCGGGGGGTGTCCCTATAGATCCAGGGGGATCCCTACAGATCGGGGGGGGTCCCAGTAGATCGGGGGGGTCCCTACAGACTGGGGGGGTCCCTCCAGCATCCTTGGGGGTCCCTATAGATCCGGAGGGGTCCCCATAGATCCGGGGGGGTCCTAAAAATCCGGGGGGGTCCCTACAGACCGGGGGGGGTCCCTCCAGCATCCCTGGGGGTCCCCATAGATTGGGGGGGGTCCCTAAAGGTCCGGGGGGTCCCTCCAGCATCCTTGGGGGTCCCTAAAGATCAGGGGGGGTCCCCATGGATCGGGGGGGGTCCCCATAGAGCGGGGGGGTCCCTCCAGCATCCTTGGGGGTCCCCATAGATCCGGGGGGTCCCCATAGACCGGGGGGGTCCCTATAGGTCCGGGGGGGTCCCCATAGACCCGGGGGGGTCCCCATAGCCCGGGGGGGTCCCTCCAGCATCCTTGGGGGTCCCTACAGATTAGGGGGGGTCCCCATGGATCGGGGGGGTCCCTCCAGCATCCTTGGGGGCGGGCGTACCTGTCGCATCCTATTTTTGGGGGGGGGCTGCCCCCGGAAGTTCTTCCTGCGCAGGAAAAGCGGCCGCTGTCAGTGGGGGGAGGGGGAGAGGGGGGGGCCGAGGGGGGGGGGACGCTTCCACCCCCCCACGCTTTCGGACCCCCCAATGAACCCCGCTGCCCTCATTAATTCTCCTCATTAACCATCCTCATTACCCCCAGCGAAACCCCCCCCCTCTCCCTCTCTCTGTGCCCCCCCCCCCACGCGCGGGGGGGAGGGGGAGGGGGTGACGCGGCCACCGCCGCGCGCGGGGGGGGGGAGGGGACACCCCCAAAAACCGAGGGGACACCCCCTGAATCCCCCTCCCCCCGAGGTGGGGGAGGGGACGAAGACGAGGAGGAGGAGGAGGAGGAGGAGGAGGGGGAGGGGGGGACACCCCCTAATTTAATTTTTGGGGAGGGGGGGGGACACCCAACCATGGCCGCAGATTTGGGGGACCCCAAAACCCCCTCGTCGCCCCCAAAACGCTTCTTCCGCAAGAGCGTGGAGCTGCTGGAGGAGGATGAAGAGCGAGGAGCAGGCGGAGAGCGCGCGGGTGGCGACCCCCGAGCCCCGGGTGGCGACCCCCGGCTCGGAGGGGGCGAGGAGGGCGAGGAGGAGGCGGAGATGAAGGCCGTGGCCACCTCGCCCGGCGGCCGCTTCCTCAAGTTCGACATCGAGCTGGGCAGGGGAGCCTTCAAGACCGTCTTCAAGGGCTTCGACACCGACACCTGGGTGGAGGTGGCCTGGTGCGAGCTGCAGGTGAGCCCCCGAGATGGGATGGGGAGGGGGTTTGGGGGGGTTTTGGGGGGTTTGGGGGATTTGGGGATTTGGGGGGAGTTTGGGGTTTTTTTTTTAGGGTTGTGGGAGGTTGGGTTTGGGGATTTGAGGGGGTTTGGGGGGTTTTGGGGGGATTTGGGGGGGTTTGAAGGGATTTGGGGGGATTTTGGGGTTTTTTTTAGGGTTGTGGGAGGTCGGGTGGGGTTTTGGGGGAGTTTTTGGGGGTGGGAGTGGAATTCTGGGTTTTTTTTTAGGGTTGTGGGGAGTGGGTTGGGGATTTGAGGGGTTTGGGGGGGGTTTGGGGATTTTGGGGGAAAGTTTTGGGGGTTTGGGGGAAGGTTTTGGGGGAGTTTTTGGGGGGTGGGAGAATGGAATTTTGGTTTTTTTTAGGGTTGTGGAGTGGGTTTGGGAGTTTGAGTGGTTTTGGGGGAGTTTTTGGGGGGTTTTGAGGGGATTTGGGGAGAGTTTGGTGGGGTTTTGGGGGTTGAGGGGATTTGGGGGGAGATTGGGGGGTTTGGGGGGATTTTGGGGGAGTTTTGGAGGGTGGGAGGTGGAATTTGGGATTTATTTTAGGGTTGTGGGAGGTTGGGTTGGGGATTTTGGGGGAGTTTTGGGGGGTGGGAGATGGAATTCTGGGTTTTTTTAGGGTTGTGGGAGGTGGGTTGGGGTTTCAGGGGGGTTATGTAGAGTTTTGGGGGGTTTGGGGGGATTTTGGGGGGTGGAATTGGTTTTTTAGGGTTGTGGGAGGTGGGTTTGGAGTTTGAGTGGATTTTGGGGGTTTGAGGGGGTTTGGGGGGTGGGAGGTTGGATTTGGGGTTTTGTTAAGGTTGTGGGAGGTGGTTGGGGATTTGAGGGGGTTTGAGGGAGGTTTGGGGGGTTTTGGGGGGATTTGGGGTTTTTTTTTAGGGTTGTGGGAGGTTGGGTTGGGGATTTTGGGGGAGTTTTGGGGGGTGGGAGATGGAATTCTGGGTTTTTTTAGGGTTGTGGGAGGTGGGTTGGGGTTTCAGGGGGGTTATGTAGAGTTTTGGGGGGTTTGGGGGGATTTTGGGGTTTTTTTTTAGGGTTGTCGGGAGGTTGGGGTTGGGGAATTTTGGGGGAGTTTGGGGTGGAGATGGACTTCTGGGTTTTTTAGGTGTGGGAGTTGGGTTTGGGGATTTGAGGGGGTTTGAGGGAGGTTTTGGGGGGATTTGGGGGGATTTGGGGGGTGGAATTGGGTTTCTTTAGGTTGTGGGAGGTGGGTTTTGGAGTTTGAGTGGATTTTGGGGGGTTTGGGGGGTTTTGGGGGTGGGAGATGGAATTTGGGGTTTTTTTAGGGTTGTTGGAAGTTGGGTTGGGATTTTTGGGGGGGTTTGGGGGATTTGGGGTTTTTTTAGGGTTGTGGGAGGTGGGTTTGGAGTTTGAGTGGATTTTGGGGGAGTTTTGTGGGGTTTGGGGAAGGTTTTGGGGAGTTTTTGGGGGTGGGAGGTGGAATTTGGGATTTATTTTAGGGTTGTGGAAGTTGGGTTGGGATTTTGGGGGGGTTTTGGAGGGTGGAAGGTGGAATTTGGGTTTTTTTAGGGTTGTGGGAGGTGGGCTGGGGGTTTGGGTGGATTTGGGGGGGTTTGGGTCTCTTGTGAAGGTGGGGACACCCCAGAATTTGTCACCAACCCCCGATTGATCCCTGAAGTTGATGTTGCACCCATTCCAAAGCTGGGATTGGTCCCTCACACTCACCTTGATCCCCAAAATCCACCCCTGAATCCCACAGTTGATCCTCTGAGCTCACCTTGAGCCTCTCCCAAAGTTGGGGACACCCCAAAATTCATCATGAACCCCCTCAAATTGATCTTGAATTTCTTTCAAAGCCATTGTTGGTCCCTCAAACTCAACTTGAGGAGTTTCCACCAGGAATTGTCCCCAAAATTCACCCTTGAAGCTTTGAGCTCATCTTCAACCCCTCCCAATTTTGAGGGCACCCCAAAATTCATCGTGAACCCCCTGATTGGCCGCTCAGATTGATGTTGGACTCGTTCCAAAGCTGGGATTGGTCCCTCACACTCACCTTGATCCCCAAAATCCACCCCTGAATCCCACAGTTGATCCTTTGAGCTCACCTTGAGCCCCTCCCAAAGTTGGGGACACCCCAAAATTCATCACGAACCCCCTGATTGGCCCCTCAGATTTTGAACCCATTCCAAAGCTGGGGTTGGTCCCTCAAACTCAGCTTGAGGTTTTTCCACCAGGAATTGTCCCCAAAATTCACCCTTGAAGCTCTGAGCTCACCTTGAACCCCTCCCAATTTTGAGGGCACCCCAAAATTCATCGTGAACCCCTTGATTGGCCGCTCAAGTTGATTTTGAGCTTCTTCCAAAGCTGGGATTGGTCCCTCACACTCAACTTGATCCCCAAAATCCACCCCTGAATCCCACGGTTGGTCCTTTGAGCTCACCTTGAGCCTCTCCCAAAGTTGGGGACACCCCAAAATTCATCACGAACCCCCTCAAATTGAGACCCCAAATTCACCACGGACCCCACCCCTCTCCCACCTCTGCCCCCCCCAAACCCCATCGGTTCCCCCCAAACTGAGCCGTTTGTCCCCAAAAAGTGCCTCGATACCCCCTGAAACTGGGGGGGAGGAGGAGGAGCCTGGAGTTGGGGGAGGGTGATGATGATGATGATGATGATGGTGATGATGATGAAGGTGACGATGTTGAATTTGGCATTGGGGGATGATGGTGATGATGATGATGGAGTTTGGGGGGAGGATGATGACCCTGGAGTTAGGGGAGAATGATGATGGTGATGATGATGATGATGATGATGATGATGATGATGATGATGATGAAGGTTCATGCTGAGTCTGGCATTGGGGGATGATGGTGATGATGATGATGGTGGTGATGATAATGATACAGCAGTTGAGGAATGATGATGATGACGATGACAATGATGGAGTTTGGGGGTGAGGATGATGATGATGATGATGAAGGTGACGTTGATACTGAATTTGGCATTGAGGGGTGATGGTGATGATGATGATGATGATACAGCAGTTTGGGGATGATGATGATGATGATGGAGTTTGGAGGTGAGGATGATGACTATGACAGCCCTTGAATTTGGGTGACGATGATGATGATGACGATGATGTAGGTGATGACAACGACCCTGAGGTTTAGGGGTGACGATGATTATGATGACAATGATGATGATGATGATCCTGGGGTTGGGGGATGATGATGATGATGATGACGACGATGACGACGATGACAATGACTCTGGAGTTGGGGGAGGATGATGATGCTTGAATTGATACAGGAATTGATGATGATGATGATGATGATGATGATGATGATGAAGGTGACGTTGATACTGAATTTGGCATTGAGGGGTGATGATGATGATGATGATGATGATGATGATGATGATGATGATGAAGGTTCATGCTGAGTCTGGCATTGGGGGATGATGGTGATGATGATGATGGTGGTGATGATAATGATACAGCAGTTGAGGAATGATGATGATGACGATGACAATGATGGAGTTTGGGGGTGAGGATGATGATGATGATGATGAAGGTGACGTTGATACTGAATTTGGCATTGAGGGGTGATGGTGATGATGATGATGATGATACAGCAGTTTGGGGATGATGATGATGATGATGGAGTTTGGAGGTGAGGATGATGACTATGACAGCCCTTGAATTTGGGTGACGATGATGATGATGACGATGATGCAGGTGATGACAACGACCCTGAGGTTTAGGGGTGACGATGATTATGATGACGATGATGACGATGACTCTGGAGTTGGGGGATGATGATGATGATGACGATGATGAGGATGACCTTGGAGTTGGGGGAGGATGATGATGCTTGAATTGATACAGGAATTGATGATGATGATGATGATGATGATGATGATGATGATGATGATGAAGGTGACGTTGATACTGAATTTGGCATTGAGGGGTGATGGTGATGATGATGATGATGATGATGATGATGATGATGATGAAGGTTCATGCTGAGTCTGGCATTGGGGGATGATGGTGATGATGATGATGGTGGTGATGATAATGATACAGCAGTTGAGGGATGATGATGATGACGATGACAATGATGGAGTTTGGGGGTGAGGATGATGATGATGATGAAGGTGACGTTGATATTGAATTTGGCATTGAGGGGTGATGATGATGATGATGATGATGATGATACAGCAGTTTGGGGATGATGATGATGATGATGGAGTTTGGGGGTGAGGATGACAATGACAACCCTTGGATTTGGGTGATGATGATGATGATGATGATGATGATGATGACGATGATGTAGGTGATGACAACGACCCTGAGGTTTAGGGGCGATGATGATGATGATGATGGTGACAGTGGTTACGATGATGTTGACGATGATGGTGATGGTGATGATGATTACGATGACGATGATGTAGACGATGACAATGGTCTTGAGGCTTAGGGGTGGTGATGATGACAATGATGGTGATGACGATGATGGTGACGATGATTACGATGACGATGGTGACAATGATGATGATGATGATGATGGTGACGATGATGATGGTGGTGATGATGGTAATGATGATGATGATGACGGTGACGATGATGACGATGATGGTAACGATGATTACGATGGTGATGACGATGATTACTATGATGTTGATGACGATGATGATGACAACGATGATGATGATGGTGATGATGATGATGACAGTGACGATGATTACAACGATGTTGATGATGATGATGGTGGTGATGACGGTAATGATGATGATGACGGTGACAATGATTATGATGATGATGATGATGATGATGATGATAGTGACGATGATTATGATGATGATGATGGTGACAATGATTACGATGATGATGACAATGACGATGACAATGATGAATACGATGGTGATGATGATGACGATGATGATGATGACGATGATGATGATGGTGACGATGATGATGATGATGATGATGATGATGGTGGTGACAATGATTGCTATGATGTTGACGATGACGATGATGATAATGATGATGACGATGATGGTGATGGTGACGATGATTATGATGATGATGATGATGGTGACGATGATGTCAATGACAATGATTGCTATGATGTTGACGATGACGATGATGACAATGACGATGACGATGATGACGATGACGACGATGATGATGACGATGATAGTGACAATGATTACAATGATGATGATGATGACGACGATGATGATGATGATGATGGTGACGATGATAGTGACGATGATGATGATGATGTCGATGATGATGATGTCAATGACAATGATTGCTATGACGTTGACGATGACGATGATGATGACAATGATGATGACGATGACGATGATGACGATGACGATGATGATGATGACGATGATAGTGACAATGATGATGACGATGATGATGACAATGACAGTGACGATGATGATGTTGATGATGATGATGTCAACGACAATGATTGCTATGATGTTGACGATGACGATGACAATGATGAATATGACGATGATGACGATGACGATGACGATCCCGTGGCCGGGGGCCGGTAACTCCGCCCCCGACACCCCCCGTCCTTTGGGGTGGGCGGGTCTGCGCCCCCCAGGACCGCAAGCTGACCAAGGCGGAGCAGCAGCGCTTCAAGGAGGAGGCCGAGATGCTCAAGGGGCTGCAGCACCCCAACATCGTGCGCTTCTACGACTCCTGGGAGTCCTCGCTCCGCGGCAAGAAATGCATCGTCCTCGTCACCGAGCTCATGACCTCGGGCACGCTCAAAACGTGAGTTGGGGACACCGGGGGGACGCCGGGGGACACCGGGGCGGCGGGGGGGGCGTGGCTGATGGGAGCCTGCAGGTACCTGAAGAGGTTCAAGGTGATGAAGCCCAAGGTGCTGCGGAGCTGGTGCCGGCAGATCCTGAAGGGGCTGCAGTTCCTGCACACGCGCACGCCGCCCATCATCCACCGCGACCTCAAATGCGACAACATCTTCATCACCGGCCCCACCGGCTCCGTCAAGATCGGCGACCTGGGGCTGGCCACGCTCATGCGCACGTCCTTCGCCAAGAGCGTCATCGGTGAGCGCCCCGGGGACGCTGGGGACGGCCCTGGGGACACTGGGGATCACCCTGGGGACACTGGGGACAGCCCTGGGGACAGCCCTGGGGGGACCTGGGAGCACCCTGGGGACACCAGGGACCATCCTGGGACCACCCTGGGGACACTGGGGATCACCCTGGGGACACCGGGGACCACCCTGGGGACACCGGGGACCACACTGGGGACAGCCCTGGGGACACCGGGGACCACCCTGGGGACACCGGGGACCACACTGGGGACAGCCCTGGGGACACTGGGGACAGCCCTGGGGACAGCCCTGGGGAGATCTGGGAGCACCGTGGGGACACCTGGGAGCACCCTGGGGACACCAGGGACCACCCTGGGACCACCCTGGGGACACCCAGGACCACCCTGAGGAGACCCAGGACCACCTTGGGGATGCTCCTGAGTGCCCTGGGGACACTGGGGACCACCCTGAGGACCCTCCTGAGTGCCACAGGGACAGTGGGGACCACCTTGGGGACACTGGAGACCATCCTGGGGACAGCAGGGACCACCCTGGGACCACCCTGGGGACACTGGGGCTACCCTGGGGACACCCAGGACCAACCTGGGACCACCCTGGGGACACCAGGGACCACTGTGGGGACACTGGGGACACCCTGGTGACATCCAGAACCACCCTGGGACCACCTTGAGGATACTGGGGACCACCCTGGGGACACCCAAGACCACCTTAGGGAAACCCAGGACCACCCTGGGGACAGCAGGGACCACCCTGTGGAGATCCAGGAGCACCCTGGGGAGTTGGGGACACCCGTGACTACCTTGGGGACACCGGGAACAACCCTGGGACCATCCTGGGGACACCCAAGACCACCTTAGGGAAACCCAAGACCACCCTGGGGAGATCCAGGAGCACCCTGGGGAGATGGGGATACCCGTGACTACCTTGGGGACACCCGGGGACCACCCTGGGACCATCCTGGGGACACTTGGGACCACCCTGAGGATACTGGGGACCACCCTGGGGACAGCAGGGACCACCCTGGGACCATCCTGGGGATACTGGGGACCACCCTGGGGACAGCAGGGACCACCCTGTGGAGATCCAGGAGCATCCTGGGGAGATGAGGACACCCGTGACTACCTTGGGGACACCGGGGACCACCCTGGGACCATCCTGGGGACACCCAGGACCACCCTGGGGAGATCTGGGACCGTCCTGGGGACACCGGGGACCACCCTGGGACCACCGTGGGGACACCTGGGACCACCCTGGAACCACCCTGAGGATACTGGGGACCACCCTGGGGACACCCAAGACCTCCTTAGGGAAACCCAGGACCACCCTGGGGACAGCAGGGACCACCCTGGGGAGATCCAGGAGCATCCTGGGGAGATGGGGACACCCGTGACTACCTCGGGGACACCCGGCGACCACCCTGGGGACACCCTGGGGACCCTCCTGACCAGCCACCGTGCCCCCCCACGGCAGGGACCCCCGAGTTCATGGCGCCCGAGATGTACGAGGAGCGCTACGACGAGTCCGTGGACGTCTACGCCTTCGGGATGTGCATGCTGGAGATGGGCACGTCCGAGTACCCCTACTCCGAGTGCCAGAACGCGGCGCAGATCTACCGCAAAGTCACCAGCGTGGGTGTCCTGAACCCCCCCAAGATGTCCCCAGATGTCCCCAGAGTCCCCCCAAAGTCACCCCGTCCACCCCACAGGGCATCAAACCGGCGAGTTTCCACAAGGTGACGGACCCCGAGGTGAAGGAGATCATCGAGGGCTGCATCCGCCAGAACAAGGCTGAGAGGTGGCGTGGGGCGCGGCGCGGCCGGGGACGTCCGTGGGAGTGACCGCGCTGACCGCGCCGACCGCGCCCGCGCCAGGCTGTCCATCCGGGACCTGCTGGACCACGCGTTCTTCGCCGAGGACACGGGGCTGCGCGTGGAGCTGGCCGAGGACGACGCGGGGCTGGAGGCGGCGCTGGCGCTGCGGCTCTGGGTGGAGGATCCCAAGAAGCTCAAGGGGAAGCACAAGGACAACGAGGCCATCGAGTTCAGCTTCAACCTGGACGCCGATGTCCCCGAGGAGGTGGCCTACGAGATGGTGAGGGAGTTGATTTGTGGCGGGTGTGCCCGAACTGGAGGAGGATCCGAGGTTTGTCTTGGATGGTCCTCTCCAAAAAAAAATAGTGAGGCCCCAAAAATCCACGCGGGAAGCCGAGAGGTGGTGCCTCTTCTGGAGGTGTTTCCAGAGTGGAAGTCGGCATGGGATTTGTCCCTCAGCCTCAGCTTGAATTTGTGCCCCAAAATTTGTCCTTGGAGTTGTCCCAGAACCAAAAGCGCCCCAAAATTCATCCTTGAATCTCACCTGGAATCAGAAATGCCCCAAAATTCATCCTTGAATCTCATCTGGAATCAGAAACGCCCCAAAATTCATCCCTGAACCTCACCTTGAACATCTCCCCCAAAATTCATCCTTGAATCTCACCTGGAACCAAAAACGCCCCAAAATTCATCCCTGAACCTTTGAACTTCTCCCAAAACCAAAAATGTCCCAAAATTCATCCCTGAACCTCACCTGTAACCAAAAACGCCCCAAAATTCATCCTTGAATCTCATCTGGAATCAGAAACGCCCCAAAATTCATCCTTGAACCTCACCTTGAACATCTCCCCCAAAATTCATCCTTGAATCTCACCTGGAACCAAAAATGCCCCAAAATTCATCCCTGAATCTCACCTGGAACCAAAAATGCCCCAAAATTCATCCTTGAATCTCACCTGGAACCAAAAATGCCCCAAAATTCATCCTTGAATCTCACCTGGAACCAAAAACGCCCCAAAATTCATCCTTGAATCTCACCTGGAACCAAAAATGCCCCAAAATTCATCCTTGAACCTCACCTGGAACCAGAAATGCCCCAAAATTCATCCTTGAACCTCACCTGGAACCTCTCCCAAAACCAAGAACACCCCAAAATTGATCTCTGAACCTTTGAACCTCTCCCAAAGTCAATGACCCCAAAAATTCATCCCTCAACCTCACCTTGAACCTCTCCCAAAACCAAAAATGCCCAAAATTGATCCCTGAACCTCTGAACTTCTCCCCCAAAATTCATCCCTGAACCTTTGAACTTCTCCCAAAACCAAGAACGCCCCAAAATTCATCCCTGAATTTCTGAACTTCCTCAAAATTCATCCCTCAACCTTTGAACCTCCCCCCAAAACCAAAAATCCCCCAAAAATTCATCCCTGAACCTTTGAACTTCTCCCAAAACCAAGAACGCCCCAAAATTCACCCCTGAACCTCTCCCAACCCCACGCCCCCCCCCCCCAAATCCCACCTGGAAGTGACCCCAAACTCCTCCCAGACACCCCAAATTTCCCTGTTTTAGGTGAAATCGGGGTTTTTCCACGAGAGCGACTCCAAGGCCGTGGCCAAATCCATCCGGGACCGGCTGGCGCTGGTGCGGAAAACGCGGGAGAAGAGGCAGCAGGAGGGACGGGGGGGCCCCGAAATCCGGGGGGGCCCCGAAAGTTTGGGGGTCGCCGAGAGCGAGGACACCGAGGTGGATCAGCACGTCCGGCAGCAGCTGCTGAGGGAGCAGCCCCCGGCCGGGACTGGTGAGACCCCAAAAGGGACCCCCCAAAGGCGAAAAATGAACCCTAAAAGTGAGCCTGGAACCCCAAAACTGAGCCCAAAACTGAACCCTAAAAGTGAGCCTGGAACCCCAAAATTGAGCCCAAAACTGAGCCCAAAAAGTGAGCCTGGAACCCCAAAATTGAGCCCTAAAAGTGAGCCTGGAACCCCAAAATTGACCCCAAAACTGAGCCCTAAAAGTGAGCCTGGAACCCCAAAAACTGATCCCAAAACTGAGCCCTAAAAGTGAGCCTGGAACCCCAAAACTGAGCCCTAAAAGTGAGCCTGGAACCCCAAAATTGACCCCAAAACTGACCCCCAAAAGTGAGCCTGGAACCCCAAAATTGAGCCCTAAAAGTGAGTCTGAAACCCAAAATTGACCCCAAAACTGACTCTAAAAGTGAGCTCTGGAACCCCAAATTGAGCTCCCAAAAGTGAGCCTCCTGGAACCCCACTGTTCCCCAACCCTAAAAGTGAGCTCTGAACCCCAAAACTGATCCCAAACTGAGCCCCAAAGTGAGCTCTGGAACCCCAAAACTGAGCCCTAAAAGTGAGCCTGAACTCCCAAAATTGATCCCAAAACTGAGCCCTAAAAGGAGCTCGGAACCCAAAACTGAGCCCAAAACTGAACCCTAAAAGTGAGCCTGGAACCCCAAAATTGAGCCCAAAACTGAGCCCAAAAAGTGAGCCTGGAACCCCAAAATTGAGCCCTAAAAGTGAGCCTGGAACCCCAAAATTGACCCCAAAACTGAGCCCTAAAAGTGAGCCTGGAACCCCAAAAACTGATCCCAAAACTGAGCCCTAAAAGTGAGCCTGGAACCCCAAAATTTACCCCAAAACTGAGCCCCAAAAACTGACCTCAAAAGGGACCCCCAAAGCCTAAAAATGACCCTGGAACCCCAAAAACTGATCCCAAAACTGAGCCCCAAAAGTGAGCCTGGAACCCCAAAATTGACCCCAAAACTGACCCCCAAAAGTGAGCCTGGAGCCCCAAAACTGAGCCCTAAAAGTGAGCCTGGAACCCCAAAAACTGACCCCAAAACTGAGCCCCAAAAACTGACCCCAAAAGGGACCCCCCCCAAAGCCTAAAAATGACCCTGGAACCCCAAAACTGAGCCCAACTCCTGGTGAGACCCCAAAACTGCCCCCAAAACTGCCCCCAGCTCCCCCAGACTGCCCCTGGAACCCCAAAATCAGACCCAGGAACCCCAAAACTGCCCCTGGAACCCCAAAAACTGACCCAGGAACCCCAAAACTGCCCCTGAAACCCTGAAACTCAGCCCCAAAACTGCCCCTGGAACCCCAAAACTGCCCCTGGCCCCCAGTGAGACCCTAAAAATAACTCCAAAAGTGACCCAGGAACCCCAAAACTGCCCCTGGAACCCCAAGACTGAGCCCAACTCCTGGTGAGACCCAAAAACTGCCCCCAAAACTGCCCCCAGGTCCCCCAAACTGCCCCTGGATCCCCAAAATCAGACCCTGGAACCCAAAACTGCCCCTGGAACCCCAAAAACTGACCCAGGAACCCCAAAACTGCCCCTAGCCCCCAATGAGACCCCAAAACTGCCCCCCAAACCCCAAAACTGCCTTTAAAAGTTGCCCCAGCTAAACTGCCCCTGGAACCCCAAAAGTCAGACCCACTGGAACCCCAAGGCTAGGCCAGCCCTGCCAGAGACCCCAAACTGCTCCCCAAAACTGGCCCCAGCCCCCCCAAACTGCCCCTGGATCCCCAAAAACTGACCCTGGATCCCCAAACTGCCCCTGGAACCCCAAAATCAGACCCTGGAACCCCAAAACTGAGCCCAGCCCCTGGTGAGATCCCAAAACTGCCCCCCAAAATTGCCCCTTGGACCCCAAAAACTGACCCTCAAAACTGCCCCCCAAACCCCAAAACTGAGCCCAGCCCCTGGTGAGACCCAAAAACTGCCCCCCAAAACTGACCCAGGAACCCCAAAAACTGACCCAGGAACCCCAAAACTGCCCCTAGCCCCCAATGAGACCCCAAAACTGCCCCCCAAACCCCAAAACTGC
>JAVTVJ010006247.1:0-17107 GCA_034509425.1 Eopsaltria australis
ATTTATAGGGGAAATTTTAGATCATTTTATGGCCAATTTGGAGTCATTTTTAGGGCCATTCTTGGGGCCATTTTTGGGGCCATTTATGGTGCTATTTTGGGATCATTTTGGGTCATTTTTGTGTTTATCTTTCCGTCATTTTTGAGCCATTTTTTGGTAATTTTAGGGCCAATTTTGTGTCATTTAGGGCACTATTTTTGGGCCATTTTGGGGTGATTTTTAGGGCTATTTTTGGGTAATTTTTGAGCCATTTTTGGGGCTATTCTGGGCCTATTTTTGGGTCATTTTTAAGGCCTTTTTTAGGGCCATTTTCAGAGCCATTTTGGGCCCACTTTTGAGTCATTTTTTGGTCATTTTTAGGGCCAGTTTTTGGTCAATTTGGGGCAATTTTTGGGTCATTTTTGAGGCCATTTTGGGGCTATTTTTGGGCCATTTTGGGTCATATATGAGGCTATTTTTGGTAGTTGTTTTGGGCCATTTTTGGGTAATTTTGAGGCCATTTTAGAGTCATTTTTGGGGTGAATTTTTGGTCATTTTATGGCCAGTTTTGTAACCATTTTACGGCCATTTTTGGGTCATTTTTGGATAAATGTTAAGGTCTATTTTGGGGTCATTTTTTGGCCATTTTTTGGGTTATTTTTGGACCATTTCTGGGGCCATTTTTTTGTCAATTTTGCGGCCATTTTTGCGGCCATTTTTGGGTCACTTTTGGGCCAATTTTTGGGTCATTTTTGGACCACTTATGGGGCCATTTTTTTGTCAATTTTGGCCTATTTTGGGGCCACTTTGGGGTTCATTTTTGGGGCCACCTTCGGAGCCATTTTGGGCCCATTCTTGGGTCTTTTTTTTGTCATTTTCGGGGCCATTTCTGATTCATTTTCGGGGCCATTTCTTGGCCAATTTTGGGGCCATATTCGGGGGCATATCGTTGCCATTTTTTGGGTCATTTATGGGCCCTTCTTGAGTCTTTTTTGGGATATTTTTTTGGTCATTTTTGGGCTGGTTTTTGGTCATTTTTAGGGCTATTTTTGGGTCATTTTGGGGCCATTTCTGGGTCATTTTTGGGGCTATTTTTAAGCTTTTTTGTGTCATTTTCAGGTTATTTTTGGATGTATTTTGGGTCTATTTTTGGGCCATTTTTTGTCCATTTTTTACGTCATTTTTGGGTCATTTATGGAGGGATTTTTTGGTCATTTTTTGGTCGTTCATGGGGCCTTTTAGGGGCTATTTTTTGGGCTATTTTTGAGTCATTTTCATGTTATTTTTTGCGTCATTTTTTGGTCCATTTTTTGGTCATTTTTTAGGACATTTTTGGAGACATTTGGGGCCTATTTCTGGCGCATTTTTGGGCGCATTTTTCTGTCAATTGTTTTGGGATTGCTTTTTAGATCATTTGTGGGCCATTTTTTGGGGGTTTTTTGGGGGGGCTATTCTTTTGGTATTTTTAAGGCTATTTTTGAGATCATTCTTTGGGTCATCTTTGGGTGTGTTTTTGGATGAATTTTTGGGCCATGTTTTGGCAATTTTTAAGCTAATTTTGGGGCACTTTTGGGTCCATTTATGGAGTCATTTTTGGAGTCATTTCTGGCGCTTATTTAGGGCCGCATATTTGGTCAATTTCTGATTCATATTTTTGAGTCTATTTTGGGCTTATTTTTTGGTCATTTTTGGGCCTTTTTTGGGCTATTTCTTGGTCTTTTTTGCGCCACTATCGGGGCCATTTTTGTGGCCATTTCAGGGCCATTTTTGGGTCATTTACGGGGGAATTTTTGAGGTCATTTTTGGGTCATTTTTGTGGCCTTTTGGGGGTTTTTTGGGTCATTTCTGGGTCATTTTTGGGTCATCTTTGGGGCTATTTTTGAGTAATTTTTGGGTCGTTTTTGGGGCCTTTTATGGGCTATTTTTGAGTCATCTTTAGGGCCATTTCTGTGCCTTTTTGGGTCATTTTTGGGGCCATTTCTCCATCATTTTTGGGGACATTGGTGTGTACATCCGGGCACTGCGGCGGCCATTTTGGTAGTTCGGGACCAAGTGCGCATGCGCCGAGTACATCCGGGACTGCGGCGGCCATTTTGGTAGTTCGGGACCAAGTGCGCATGCGCCGAGTACATCCGGGCACTGCGGCGGCCATTTTGGTAGTTCGGGACCAAGTGCGGATGCGCCGAGTACATCCGGGTACTGCGGCGGCCATTTTGGTAGTTCGAGTCTATTTTGGGCTTAATTTTGGGTCATTTTTGGGTCCTTTTTGGGCAATTTCAGGGGCTATTTTGGAGCCATTTTTGAGCCATTTTTGGATCATTGTTTTGGGCCATTTTTAGGTCAATTTTGGGGCCATTTTTGAGCCATTTCTGGGTCATTTTTTGGGGCTGTTTTAAAGGCTATTTTTGGTGCAATTTTTGGGTCATTTATTGGGGATGTTTTGCATCATTTTACAGCCAATTTTGGGTCATTTTTGGGCCATTTTTTGGGCCCTTTTAGGGCCTTTTTTGCGTCATTTTTGAGCCGTTTTGGGTCTAGTTTTAGGACTATTTCGGGGTGATTTTCGGAGAGCTTTTGGGCCCGTATTTGGGTCATTTTTTGAGTCATTTTTGGGCGATTTATGGGCCATTTTGGGGTGATTTTTGGGTCATTTTTTGGGCTATTTTGGGCCTATTTTTCAGTGATTTATAGGCGGAAATTTGGGTTATTTTACGGCCCATTTTGGCTCATTTTGGAGGCCATTTTTAGGGCCATTTTGGGGCTATTTTTGGGTCAATTTTGGGCCAATTTTTGGGTTAATTTTGGACCATTTTGGGGGCCTTTTAGGGGCTATTTTTAGGGCCTTTTAGGGTCTATTTTTTGGGCAATTTTTGGGCCATTTTGGGTCATTTTTAGGTCATTTCTTGGGGCTATTTCGAGCCTTGTTTGGGGTCATTTATAGGGGAAATTTTAGATCATTTTATGGCCAATTTTGAGTCATTTTTAGGGCCATTCTTGGGGCCATTTTTGGGGCCATTTATGGTGCTATTTTGGGATCATTTTGGGTCATTTTTGTGTTTATTTTTCCGTCATTTTTGAGCCATTTTTGGGTAATTTTAGGGCCATTTTTGTGTCATTTAGGGCACTATTTTTGGGCCATTTTGGGGTGATTTTTAGGGCTATTTTTGGGTAATTTTTGAGCCATTTTTGGGGCTATTCTGGGCCTATTTTTGGGTCATTTTTAAGGCCATTTTTAGGGCCATTTTCAGAGCCATTTTGGGCCCACTTTTGAGTCATTTTTTGGTCATTTTTAGGGCCAGTTTTGGGTCAATTTGGGGCCATTTTTGGGTCATTTTTGAGGCCATTTTGGGGCTATTTTTGGGCCATTTTGGGTCATATATGAGGCTATTTTTGGTCGTTGTTTTGGGCCATTTTTGGTCAATTTTGAGGCCATTTTAGAGTCATTTTTGGGGTGAATTTTTGGTCATTTTATGGCCAGTTTTGTAACCATTTTACGGCCATTTTTGGGTCATTTTTGGATAAATGTTAAGGCTATTTTGGGGTCATTTTTGGGCCAATTTTTGGGTTATTTTTGGACCATTTCTGGGGCCATTTTTTTGTCAATTTTGCGGCCATTTTTGCGGCCATTTTTTGGGTCACTTTTGGGCCAATTTTTGGGTCATTTTTGGACCACTTATGGGGCCATTTTTTTGTCAATTTTGGACTATTTTGGGGCCACTTTGGGGTTCATTTTTGGGGCCACCTTCGGAGCCATTTTGGGCCCATTCTTGGGTCTTTTTTTGGTCATTTTCGGGGCCATTTCTGATTCATTTTCGGGGCCATTTCTTGGCCAATTTTGGGGCCATATTCGGGGGCATATCGTTGCCATTTTTTGGGTCATTTATGGGCCCTTCTTGAGTCTTTTTTGGGATATTTTTTTGGTCATTTTTGGGCTGTTTTTTGGTCATTTTTAGGGCTATTTTTTGGGTCATTTTTGGGCCATTTCTGGGTCATTTTTGGGGCTATTTTTAAGCTTTTTTGTGTCATTTTCAGGTTATTTTTGGAGGTATTTTGGGTCTATTTTTGGGCCATTTTTTGTCCAATTTTTACGTCATTTTTGGGTCATTTATGGAGGGATTTTTTGGTCATTTTTTGGTCGTTCATGGGGCCTTTTAGGGGCTATTTTTTGGGCTATTTTTGAGTCATTTTCATGTTATTTTTGCGTCATTTTTTGGTCCATTTTTTGGTCATTTTTTAGGCCATTTTTGGAGACATTTGGGGCCATTTCTGGGCCATTTTTGGGCCATTTTTCTGTCATTGTTTTGGATCATTTTTAGATCATTTGTGGGCCATTTTTGGGGTTTTTTTGGGGGCTATTTTTTGGTCATTTTTAGGCTATTTTTGGATCATTCTTGGGTCATCTTTGGGTGTGTTTTTGGATGAATTTTTGGGCATGTTTTGGCAATTTTTAAGCTATTTTGGGGTCACTTTTGGGTCCATTTATGGAGTCATTTTTGGAGTCATTTCTGGGCCATTTTCGGGGCCATTTAGGGCCCATATTTGGGTCAATTTCTGATTCATTTTTTGAGTCTATTTTGGGCTTATTTTTGGGTCATTTTTGGGCCATTTTTGGGCTATTTCTTGGTCTTTTTTGCGCCACTATCGGGGCCATTTTTGTGGCCATTTCAGGGCCATTTTTGGGTCATTTACGGGGGAATTTTTGAGGTCATTTTTGGGTCATTTTTGTGGCCTTTTGGGGGCTTTTTTGGGTCATTTCTGGGTCATTTTTGGGTCATCTTTGGGGCTATTTTTGAGTAATTTTTGGGTCGTTTTTGGGGCCTTTTATGGGCTATTTTTGAGTCATCTTTAGGGCCATTTCTGTGCCTTTTTGGGTCATTTTTGGGGCCATTTCTCCATCATTTTTGGGGACATTTGTGTGTACATCCGGGCACTGCGGCGGCCATTTTGGTAGTTCGGGACCAATTGCGCATGCGCCGAGTACATCCGGGTACTGCGGCGGCCATTCTGGTAGTTCAGGGATTTCTGAGCATGCGCGGAGTACATCCGGGTACTGCGGCGGCCATTTTGGTAGTTCGGGACCAAGTGCGCATGCGCCGAGTACATCCGGGCACTGCGGCGGCATTTTGGTAGTTCGAGTCTATTTTGGGCTTAATTTTGGTCATTTTTGGGTCTTTTTTGGGCAATTTCAGGGGCTATTTTGGAGCCATTTTTGAGCCATTTTTGGATCATTGTTTTGGGCCATTTTTAGGTCAATTTTGGGGCCATTTTTGAGCCATTTCTGGGTCATTTTTTGGGGATGTTTTAAAGGCTATTTTTGGTGCAATTTCTGGGTCATTTATTGGGGATGTTTTGCATCATTTTACAGCCAATTTTGGGTCATTTTTGGGCCATTTTTGGGGCCCTTTTAGGGCCTTTTTTGGGTCATTTTTGAGCCGTTTTTGGGTCTAGTTTTAGGACTATTTCTGGGTGATTTTCGGAGAGCTTTTGGGCCCGTATTTGGGTCAATTTTTGAGTCATTTTTGGGCGATTTATGGACCATTTTGGGGTGATTTTTGGGTCATTTTTTGGGCTATTTTGGGCCTATTTTTCAGTGATTTATAGGCGGAATTTTGGGTTATTTTACGGCCCATTTTGGCTCATTTTGGAGGCCATTTTTAGGGCCATTTTGGGGCTATTTTTGGGTCAATTTTGGGCCAATTTTTGGGTTATTTTTGGACATTTTGGGGGCCTTTTAGGGGCTATTTTTAGGGCCTTTTAGGGTCTATTTTTTGGGCAATTTTTGGGCCATTTTGGGTCATTTTTAGGTCATTTCTTGGGGCTATTTCGAGCCTTGTTTGGGGTCATTTATAGGGGAAATTTTAGATCATTTTATGGCAATTTTGAGTCATTTTTAGGGCATTTTGGGGCATTCTTGGGCATTTATGGTGCTATTTTGGGATTTTTGGTGTCATTTTGTGTTATCTTTCGTCATTTTTGAGCATTTTGGGTATTTTAGGGCATTTTTGTGTCATTTAGAGCACTATTTTTGGGCCATTTGGGTGTTTTTAGGCTATTTTGGGTAATTTTTGAAGGCATTTTTGGGGTTATTCTGGCTATTTTTGGGTCATTTTTAAGGCCATTTTTAGGGCCATTTTCAGAGCCATTTTGGGCCCACTTTTGAGTCATTTTTTGGTCATTTTTAGGGCCAGTTTTGGGTCAATTTGGGGCCATTTTTTGGTCATTTTTGAGGCCATTTTTGGGCTATTTTTGGGCCATTTTGGGTCATATATGAGGCTATTTTTGGTCGTTGTTTTGGGCCATTTTTGGTCAATTTTGAGGCCATTTTAGAGTCATTTTGGGGTGAATTTTTGGTCATTTTATGGCCAGTTTTGTAACCATTTTACGGCCATTTTTGGGTCATTTTTGGATAAATGTTAAGGTCTATTTTGGGGTCATTTTTGGGCCAATTTTTGGGTTATTTTTGGACCATTTCTGGGGGCATTTTTTTGTCAATTTTGCGGCCATTTTTGCGGCCATTTTTGGGTCACTTTTGGGCCAATTTTTGGGTCATTTTTGGACCACTTATGGGGCCATTTTTTGTCAATTTGGGACTATTTTGGGGCCACTTTGGGGTTCATTTTTGGGGCCACCTTCGGAGCCATTTTGGGCCCATTCTTGGGTCTTTTTTTGGTCATTTTCGGGGCCATTTCTGATTCATTTTCGGGGCCATTTCTTGGCCAATTTTGGGGCCATATTCGGGGGCATATCGTTGCCATTTTTTGGGTCATTTATGGGCCCTTCTTGAGTCTTTTTTGGGATATTTTTTTGGTCATTTTGGGGCTGTTTTTTGGTCATTTTTAGGGCTATTTTTGGGTCATTTTTGGGCCATTTCTGGGTCATTTTTGGGGCTATTTTTAAGCTTTTTTGTGTCATTTTCAGGTTATTTTTGGAGGTATTTTTGGTCTATTTTTGGGCCATTTTTT
Source organism: Eopsaltria australis (assembly GCA_034509425.1). NCBI lineage: Eukaryota > Metazoa > Chordata > Aves > Passeriformes > Petroicidae > Eopsaltria > Eopsaltria australis. The sequence goes on from JAVTVJ010006247.1 coordinate 6,942, forward strand.
TTCCAATTTTTAAGTCATTTTTTTTGGGTCATTTTGGAGGGATTTTTTAGTATTTTTTGGTCCCGTTATGGGGCTTTTAGGGGCTATTTTTTGGTATTTTTTGAGTCATTTTATGTTATTTTGGTCATTTTTTGGTCATTTTTTGGTCCAAAATTTTTTTAGGCATTTTTGAGACTTTGGGGCATTTGGATTTTGGCCTTTTCTGTCATTGTTTTGGATCATTTTTAGATCATTTGTGGGCCATTTTTGGGGTTTTTTTGGGGGCTATTTTTTGGTCATTTTTAGGCTATTTTTGGATCATTCTTGGGTCATCTTTGGTTGTGTTTTTGGATGAATTTTTGGGCATGTTTTGGCAATTTTTAAGCTATTTTGGGGTCTCTTTTGGGTCCATTTATGGAGTCATTTTTGGAGTCATTTCTGGGCCATTTTCGGGGCCATTTAGGGCCCATATTTGGGTCAATTTCTGATTCATTTTTTGAGTCTATTTTGGGCTTATTTTTGGGTCATTTTTGGGGCATTTTTGGGCTATTTCTTGGTCTTTTTTGCGCCACTATCGGGGCCATTTTTGTGGCCATTTTAGGGCCATTTTTGGGTCATTTACGGGGGAATTTTTGAGGTCATTTTTGGGTCATTTTTGTGGCCTTTTGGGGGCTTTTTTGGGTCATTTCTGGGTCATTTTTGGGTCATCTTTGGGGCTATTTTTGAGTAATTTTTGGGTCGTTTTTTGGGGCTTTTATTGGCTATTTTTGAGTCATCTTAGGGCATTTCTGTTGCTTTTTGGGTCTTTTGGGGCATTTCCCTCATCGTTTTTGGGGAATTTGTGTGTACATCCGGGCCTGCGGCGGCCATTTTTGGTAGTATCGGGACAAATGCGCATGCGCCGAGTAATCGGTACTGCGCGGCATTGCTGGTAGTTCAGGGATTACTGAGCTGCGCGGAGTACATCGGGTACTTGCGGCGGCATTTGTATTCAGGGTCTGAGCTGCGGAGTAATGGCGTATGCGCGGCCATTTTGGTAGTTCGAGTATATTTTGGGCTTAATTTTGGGTCATTTTTGGGTCTTTTTTTGGGTCTTTTTGGGCAATTTCAGGGGCTATTTTGGAGCCATTTTTGAGCAATTTTTGGATCATTGTTTTGGGCCATTTTTAGGTCAATTTTGGGGCCATTTTTGAGCCATTTCTGGGTCATTTTTTGGGGCTGTTTTAAAGGCTATTTTTGGTGCAATTTCTGGGTCATTTTTTGGGGTTGTTTTGCATCATTTTACAGCCAATTTTGGGTCATTTTTGGGCCATTTTTGGGGCCCTTTTAGGGCCTTTTTTGGGTCATTTTTGAGCCGTTTTTTGGTCTAGTTTTATGACTATTTCTGGGTGATTTTCGGAGAGCTTTTGGGCCCGTATTTGGGTCAATTTTTGAGTCATTTTTGGGCGATTTATGGGCCATTTTGGGGTGATTTTTGGGTCATTTTTTGGGCTATTTTTCAGTGATTTATAGGCGGAATTTTGGGTTATTTTACGGCCCATTTTGGCTCATTTTGGAGGCCATTTTTAGGGCCATTTTGGGGCTATTTTTGGGTCAATTTTGGGCCAATTTTTGGGTTATTTTTGGACCATTTTGGGGCCTTTTAGGGGCTATTTTTAGGGCCTTTTAGGGTCTATTTTTTGGGCAATTTTTGGGCCATTTTGGGTCATTTTTTGGTCATTTCTTGGGGCTATTTCGAGCCTTGTTTGGGGTCATTTATAGGGGAAATTTTAGATCATTTTATGGCCAATTTTGAGTCATTTTTAGGGCCATTCTTGGGGCCATTTTTGGGGCCATTTATGGTGCTATTTTGGGATCATTTTGGGTCATTTTTGTGTTTATCTTTCCGTCATTTTTTAGCCATTTTTTGGTAATTTTAGGGCCATTTTTGTGTCATTTAGGGCACTATTTTTGGGCCATTTTGGGGTGATTTTTAGGGCTATTTTTTGGTAATTTTTGAGCCATTTTTGGGGCTATTCTTGGCCTATTTTTGGGTCATTTTTAAGGCCATTTTTAGGGCCATTTTCAGAGCCATTTTGGGCCCACTTTTTAGTCATTTTTTGGTCATTTTTAGGGCAAGTTTTGGGTCAATTTGGGGCCATTTTTGGGTCATTTTTGAGGCCATTTTGGGGCCATTTTTTGGGTCATTTTTGAGGCCATTTTGGGGCTTTTTTGGGCCATTTTGGGTATATATGAGGCTATTTTTGGTGTTGTTTTGGGCCTATTTTTGGTCTTTTGAGGCCATTTTAGAGTCATTTTGGGTGAATTTTGGTCATTTTTATGGCCAGTTTTGTAAGCATTTTACGGCATTTTTGGGATTCATTGTTAAGGTCTATTTTGGGGTCATTTTTGGGCAATTTTTTGGGTTATTTTTGGACCATTTCTGGGGCCATTTTTTTGTCAATTTTGCGGCCATTTTTGCGGCCATTTTTGGGTCACTTTTGGGCCAATTTTTGGGTCATTTTTGGACCACTTATTGGGCCATTTTTTTTTCAATTTTGGACTATTTTGGGGCCACTTTGGGGTTCATTTTTGGGGCCACCTTCGGAGCCATTTTGGGCCCATTCTTGGGTCTTTTTTGGGTCATTTTCGGGGCCATTTCTGAGTCATTTTCGGGGCCATTTCTTGGCCAATTTTGGGGCCATATTCGGGGGCATATCGTTGCCATTTTTTGGGTCATTTATGGGCCCTTCTTGAGTCTTTTTTCGGATATTTTTTTGGTCATTTTTGGGCTGTTTTTTGGTCATTTTTAGGGCTATTTTTGGGTCATTTTTGGGCCATTTCTGGGTCATTTTTGGGGCTATTTTTAAGCTTTTTTTGTGTCATTTTCAGGTTATTTTTGGAGGTATTTTGGGTCTATTTTTTGGGCCATTTTTTGTCCAATTTTTACGTCATTTTTGGGTCATTTATGGAGGGATTTTTTGGTCATTTTTTGGTCGTTCATGGGGCCTTTTAGGGGCTATTTTTTGGGCTATTTTTGAGTCATTTTCATGTTATTTTTGCGTCATTTTTTGGTCCATTTTTTGGTCATTTTTTAGGCCATTTTTGGAGACATTTGGGGCCATTTCTGGGCCATTTTTGGGCCATTTTTCTGTCATTGTTTTGGATCATTTTTAGATCATTTGTGGGCCATTTTTGGGGTATTTTTGGGGGCTATTTTTTGGTCATTTTTAGGCTATTTTTGGATCATTCTTGGGTCATCTTTGGGTGTGTTTTTGGATGAATTTTTGGGCATGTTTTGGCAATTTTTAAGCTATTTTGGGGTCACTTTTGGGTCCATTTATGGAGTCATTTTTGGAGTCATTTCTGGGCCATTTTCGGGGCCATTTAGGGCCCATATTTGGGTCAATTTCTGATTCATTTTTTGAGTCTATTTTGGGCTTATTTTTGGGTCATTTTTGGGCCATTTTTGGGCTATTTCTTGGTCTTTTTTGCGCCACTATCGGGGCCATTTTTGTGGCCATTTCAGGGCCATTTTTGGGTCATTTACGGGGGAATTTTTGAGGTCATTTTTGGGTCATTTTTGTGGCCTTTTGGGGGCTTTTTTGGGTCATTTCTGGGTCATTTTTGGGTCATCTTTGGGGCTATTTTTGAGTAATTTTTGGGTCGTTTTTGGGGCCTTTTATGGGCTATTTTTGAGTCATCTTTAGGGCCATTTCTGTGCCTTTTTGGGTCATTTTTGGGGCCATTTCTCCATCATTTTTTGGGGACATTTGTGTGTACATCCGGGCACTGCGGCGGCCATTTTGGTAGTTCGGGACCAATTGCGCATGCGCCGAGTACATCCGGGTACTGCGGCGGCCATTCTGGTAGTTCAGGGATTACTGAGCATGCGCGGAGTACATCGGCGTACTGCGGCGGCCATTTTGGTAATTCAGGGCCTACTGAGCATCGCCCCCCGAGTACATCCGGGTCCTGCGGCGGCCATTTTGGTATTCGGGACCAATTGCGCTGCCGCGAAGTACAATCGGGTACTCGCGGCCCATTTTGGGGTTATTCGGACCACGTACGCATGCGCCGAGTACATCCGGGCACTGCGGCGCCATTTTGGTAGTTAGGGACCAATTGCGCATGCGCCGAGTACATCCGGGCACTGCGGCAGCCATTTTGGTAGTTCGGGACCAATTGCGCATGCGCCGAGTACATCCGGGCACTGCGGCCGCCATTTTGGTAGTTCCAGACCAAGTGCGCATTCGCGGAGTACATCCGGGCACTGCGGCGGCCATTTTGGTAGTTCGGGACCAAGTGCGCATGCGCCGAGTACATCCGGGCACTGCGGCGGCCATTTTGGTAGTTCGGGACCAAGTGCGCATGCGCCGAGTACATCCGGGTACTACAGCGGCAATTTTGGTGTTCAGGGCTTACTGAGCATGCGCCGAGTACATCCGGGCACTTCGGCGCCATTTTGGTAGTTCGGGACCAAGTGCGCATGCGCCGAGAACAGCCGGGTACTGCGGCGGCCATTTTAGTAATTAAGGGGCCTACTGAGCATGCGCGGAGTACATCCGGGTCCTGCGGCGGCCATTTTGGTAGTTCGGGACCAAGTGCGCATGCGCCGAGTACATCCGGGTACTGCGGCGGCCATTTTGGTAGTTCGAGTCTATTTTGGGCTTAATTTTGGGTCATTTTTGGGTCTTTTTTGGGCAATTTCAGGGGCTATTTGGGAGCCATTTTTGAGCCATTTTTGGATCATTGTTTTGGGCCATTTTTAGGTCAATTTTGGGGCCATTTTTGAGCCATTTCTGGGTCATTTTTTGGGGCTGTTTAAAAGGCTATTTTTGGTGCAATTTCTGGGTCATTTATTGGGGATGTTTTGCATCATTTTACAGCCAATTTTGGGTCATTTTTGGGCCATTTTTTGGGCCCTTTTAGGGCCTTTTTTGGGTCATTTTTGTGCCGTTTTTGGGTCTAGTTTTAGGACTATTTGTGGGTGATTTTCGGAAGCTTTTGGGCCCGTATTTGGGTCAATTTTGAGTCATTTTGGGCGCGGCGATTTATGGGCCATTGGGGGTGATTTTTGGGTCATTTTTTGTGGCGATTTTGGCGCCTATTTTTCAGTGAATTTATAGGCGGAATTTGGGTATTTTACGGCCCATTTTGCGCTCATTTTGGAGGCCATTTTTAGGCCATTTTGCGGGCTATTTTTGGGTCAATTTTGGGCCAATTTTTGGGTTATTTTTGGACCATTTTGGGGGCCTTTTAGGGGCTATTTTTAGGGCCTTTTAGGGTCTATTTTTTGGGCAATTTTTGGGCCATTTTGGGTCATTTTTAAGTCATTTCTTGGGGCTATTTCGAGCCTTGTTTGGGGTCATTTATAGGGGAAATTTTAGATCATTTTATGGCCAATTTTGAGTCATTTTTAGGGCCATTCTTGGGGCCATTTTTGGGGCCATTTATGGTGCTATTTTTGGATCATTTTGGGTCATTTTTGTGTTTATCTTTCCGTCATTTTTGAGCCATTTTTGGGTAATTTTAGGGCCATTTTTGTGTCATTTAGGGCACTATTTTTGGGCCATTTTGGGGTGATTTTTAGGGCTATTTTTGGGTAATTTTTGAGCCATTTTTGGGGCTATTCTGGGCCTATTTTTGGGTCATTTTTAACGCCATTTTTAGGGCCATTTTCAGAGCCATTTTGGGCCCACTTTTGAGTCATTTTTTGGTCATTTTTAGGGCCAGTTTTGGGTCAATTTGGGGCCATTTTTGGGTCATTTTTGAGGCCATTTTTGGGCTATTTTTGGGCCAATTTGGGTCATATATGAGGCTATTTTTGGTCGTTGTTTTGGGCCATTTTTGGTCAATTTTGAGGCCATTTTAGAGTCATTTTTGGGGTGAATTTTTGGTCATTTTATGGCCAGTTTTTTAACCATTTTACGGCAATTTTTGGGTCATTTTTGGATAAATGTTAAGCGTCTTATTTTGGGTCATTTTTGGGCCAATTTTGGTTATTTTTGGCACATTTCTGGGTCCCATTTTTTGTCAATGTGCGCCATTTTTTGCGGCCATTTTTGGTCACTTTGGGCCAATTTTTGGGTCATTTTTGACCCTATGGGGCATTTTTTTGTCAATTTGGACTATTTTGGGGCCCACTTTGGGTTCATTTTTGGGCCACCTTCGAGCCATTTTGGGCCCATTCTTGGGTCTTTTTTTTGTCATTTTTCGGGGCCATTTCTGATTCATTTTCGGGGCCATTTCTGGCCAATTTTGGGGCCATATTCGGGGCATATCGTTGCAATTTTTTGGGTCATTTATGGGCCCTTCTTGAGTCTTTTTTTGGATATTTTTTTGGTCATTTTTGGGCTGTTTTTTGGTCATTTTTAGGGCTATTTTTGGGTCATTTTTGGGCCATTTCTGGGTCATTTTTGGGGCTATTTTTAAGCTTTTTTGTGTCATTTTCAGGTTATTTTTGGAGGTATTTGGGGTCTATTTTTGGGCCATTTTTTGTGCAATTTTTACGTCATTTTTGGGTCATTTATGGAGGGATTTTTTGGTCATTTTTTGGTCGTTCATGGGGCCTTTTAGGGGCTATTTTTTGGGCTATTTTTGAGTCATTTTCATGTTATTTTTGCGTCATGTTTTGGTCCATTTTTTGGTCATTTTTTAGGCCATTTTTGGAGACATTTGGGGCCATTTCTGGGCCATTTTTGGGCCATTTTTCTGTCATTGTTTTGGATCATTTTTAGATCATTTGTGGGACATTTTTGTGGTTTTTTTTGGGGCTATTTTTTGGTCATTTTAGGCTTTTTTGGATCATTCTTGTCACTTTGGGCTGTGGTTTTGGATGAATTTTGGGCATGTTTTGCAAATTTTTAAAGCTATTTTGGTCACTTTTGGTCCATTAGGAGTCATTTTTGGAGTCTTTCTGGGCCATTTTCGGCGCCATTTACGGCCCTATTGGGTCAATTTCTGATTCATTTTGTGGCAGGTCTATTTTGGGCTTATTTTTGGGTCATTTTTGAGTCTATTTTGGGCTATTTCTTGGTCTTTTTTGCGCCACTATCGGGGCCATTTTTGTGGCCATTTCAGGGCCATTTTTGGGTCATTTACGGGGGAATTTTTGAGGTCATTTTTGGGTCATTTTTGTGGCCTTTTGGGGGCTTTTTTGGGTCATTTCTGGGTCATTTTGGGTCATCTTTGCAGCTATTTTTGAGTAATTTTTGGGTCGTTTTTGGGGCCTTTTATGGGCTATTTTTGAGTCATCTTTAGGGCCATTTCTGTGCCTTTTTGGGTCATTTTTGGGGCCATTTCTCCATCATTTTTAGGGGACATTTGTGTGTACATCCGGGCACTGCGGCGGCCATTTTGGTAGTTCGGGACCAATTGCGCATGCGCCGAGTACATCCGGGTACTGCGGCGGCCATTCTGGTAGTCAGATTACTGCAGACATGCGCGGAGTCACCGGGTTTACTGCGGCGGCCATTTGGTAATTTCAGGCCTACTTAGCATGCGCCGATACATCCGGGTCCTGCGGCGCCATTTTTACGTCTAGAAATGTGCTGCGCATGCGCCGAGTACATCCGGGCACTGCGGCGGCCATTTTGGTAGTTCGGGACCAAGTGCGCATGCGCCGAGTACATCCGGGCACTGCAACGGCCATTTTGGTAGTTCGGGACCAAGTGCGCATGCGCTGAGTACATCCGGGCACTGCGGCGGCCATCTTGGTATTTCGGGACCAAGTGCGCATGCGTCCGCAGTACATCCGGCACTGCGCGGCCATTTTGGTAGTTCGGGACCAAGTGCGCATGCGCGGACTACATCCGGGTACTGCTGCGGCCATTTTGGTAGTTCGGGACCAAGTGCGAATGCGCCGAGTACATCCGGGCACTGCGGCGGCCATCTTGGTATTTCGGGACCAAGTGCGCATGCGCCGAGTACATCCGGGTCCTGCGGCGGCCATTTTTGTAGTTCGGGACCAAGTGCGCATGCGCGGAGTACATCCGGGTCGTGCGGCGGCCATTTTGGTAGTTCGGGACCAAGTGCGCATGCGCCGAGTACATCCGGGCACTGGGCGGCCATTTGTGTTTTAGTTCGGGGACCAAGGTGCCGCATGCGCCGAGTACATCCGGCGCACGCGACCATTTTAGTAGTTGGGATTAAATCGCGTCGCCGAGAGTACATCCAGTTACTGCGGCCATTTTAGTAGTTCGGAATCTCAACATGAAATTTGGTCATTTTTGGGTCTTTTTTGGGCAATTTCAGGGGCTATTTTGGAGCCATTTTTGAGCCATTTTTGGATCATTGTTTTGGGCCATTTTAAGGTCAATTTTGGGGCCATTTTTGAGCCATTTCTGGGTCATTTTTTGGGGCTGTTTTAAAGGCTATTTTTGGTGCAATTTCTGGGTCATTTATTGGGATGTTTTGCATCATTTTACAGCCAATTTTGGGTCATTTTTGGGCCATTCTTGGGGCCCTTTTAGGGCCTTTTTTGGGTCATTTTTGAGCCGTTTTTGGGTCTAGTTTTAGGACTATTTCTGGGTGATTTTCGGAGAGCTTTTGGGCCCGTATTTGGGTCAATTTTTGAGTCATTTTTGGGCGATTTATGGGCCATTTGGGGGTGATTTTTGGGTCATTTTTTGGGCTATTTTGGGCCTATTTTTCAGTGATTTATAGGCGGAATTTTGGGTTATTTTACGGCCCATTTTGGCTCATTTTGGAGGCCATTTTTAGGGCCATTTTGGGGCTATTTTTGGGTCAATTTTGGGCCAATTTTTGGGTTATTTTTGGACCATTTTGGGGGCCTTTTTGGGGCTATTTTTAGGGCCTTTTAGGGTCTAATTTTTGGGCAATTTTTGGGCCATTTTGGGTCATTTTTAGGTCATTTCTTGGGGCTATTTCGAGCCTTGTTTGGGGTCATTTATAGGGGAAATTTTAGATCATTTTATGGCCAATTTTGAGTCATTTTTAGGGCCATTCTTGGGGCCATTTTTGGGGCCATTTATGGTGCTATTTTGGGATCATTTGGGGTCAATTTTGTGTTTATCTTTCCGTCATTTTTGAGCCATTTTTGGGTAATTTTAGGGCCATTTTTGTGTCATTTAGGGCACTATTTTTGGGCCATTTTGGGGTGATTTTTAGGGCTATTTTTGGGTAATTTTTGAGCCATTTTGGGGGCTATTCTGGGCCTATTTTTGGGTCATTTTTAAGGCCATTTTTAGGGCCATTTTCAGAGCCATTTTGGGCCCACTTTTGAGTCATTTTTTGGTCATTTTTAGGGCCAGTTTTGGGTCAATTTGGGGCCATTTTTGGGTCATTTTTGAGGCCATTTTGGGGCTATTTTTGGGCCATTTTGGGTCATATATGAGGCTATTTTTGGTCGTTGTTTTGGGCCATTTTTGGTCAATTTTGAGACCATTTTAGAGTCATTTTTGGGGTGAATTTTTGGTCATTTTATGGCCAGTTTTGTAACCATTTTACGGCCATTTTTGGGTCATTTTTGGATAAATGTTAAGGTCTATTTTGGGGTCATTTTTGGGCCAATTTTTGGGTTAATTTTGGACCATTTCTGGGGCCATTTTTGTGTCAATTTTGCGGCCATTTTTGCGGCCATTTTTGGGTCACTTTTGGGCCAATTTTTGGGTCATTTTTGGACCACTTATGGGGCCATTTTTTTGTCAATTTTGGACTATTTTTGGGGCCACTTTGGGGTTCATTTTTGGGGCCACCTTCGGAGCCATTTTGGGCCCATTCTTGGGTCTTTTTTTGGTCATTTTCGGGGCCATTTCTGATTCATTTTCGGGGCCATTTCTTGGCCAATTTTGGGGCCATATTCGGGGGCATATCGTTGCCATTTTTGGGTCATTTATGGGCCCTTCTTGAGTCTTTTTTGGGATATTTTTTTGGTCATTTTTGGGCTGTTTTTTGGTCATTTTTAGGGCTATTTTTGGGTCAATTTTGGGCCATTTCTGGGTCATTTTTGGGGCTATTTTTAAGCTTTTTTTTGTCATTTTCAGGTTATTTTTGGAGGTATTTTGGGTCTATTTTTGGGCCATTTTTTGTCCAATTTTTACGTCATTTTTGGGTCATTTATGGAGGGATTTTTTGGTCATTTTTTGGTCGTTCATGGGGCCTTTTAGGGGCTATTTTTTGGGCTATTTTTGAGTCATTTTCATGTTATTTTGCGTCATTTTTTGGTCCATTTTTTGGTCATTTTT